>JABUQX010099995.1:0-15594 GCA_015478945.1 Trachelipus rathkii
CTTTTTTATATTCAAAATAAACTTTACCATACTTTTTTTTTGGTTTATTTACCATTTCAGAATCTCTCATCACTCGCATTAATCTACACTCAGATCAAGTGGGACAATTTGGTCAAAATCATTACTTATATCAATCACTAAAATTTACTTTTATCTAAATTTACTTTTCAATCCTTTCCTTTACATACACGCTACTGACCTAACGCTCTCTACCTATATATCCTAATATCAACTTATTCTACAGAATTTCGAGATATACAATGACATCGTTAGCTTTCTATCTCAGCGACAAGTGGCACAATTCTTACGTCTTCCATATTGGTGTGACCTATAACAAATTCTTCGAGGTCGCAATATATTATATCACAGCTTAGCGCACACTGCCATAAAGTGCCTCGCGTCAAACTCTAGATTTTCTTCTATTAATATGGCATCTTACTTTCAAATACGGCTACTGAAAAACATCTCACACAATTCCTGGTGTCATGGTTAATACCAATCACCTTCGTGGATCAGGCTTGATCGTAACACACTTGATTTACATCACACACCACCAAATAGAACGTTCACTTGGAGGATTTGATAGGAAGGAAAAACCATCAGCGCAAGAGAAAATATATTCAAAGTAACTTCGAGGTATGTATCGTATCCCTGCCACATGGGAAGGATGTAGTAAACACTACGCTGCGGAACGATTAAACGTCCATTTTACACTAAATTTCCTGAGGGTTTGCATGCGTTTGAATTGCTCCATTATCTCAGTAAACAAATTACTGCCTCACAAGTGTCAAATTTCTATGGGAGGAGGTTAGTTTTCAATCTTATTACACTCTCATTCTAGATTAACACCGTCAGCATCACATTTGGACTGCCAACAAAACTGGGACCTGTTCAATCCGCGGTGATTGACCTATTACCGTCATCTTACCAATATCCCTCATAACAGTTTGTGCCTTGAAATACTTGGCGAGTGCTTAGACCAACGCAAGTTCCCTTTCACGTCTCTACAACCGCAGTAAATCTTGATCGAAGCTGGAACTATGGCTGCGTAGTTTTAATGGTCTCAAGATTCCTAGACCAAATACGGACATCCCAGTCTTTTCGAACCCCTTAGTTTATTTCCCTCGCAAATACTCCTAGCTGTGCTCTTAATACACTACTTTATCCTCAATTCCAACATACCCACCTGTTAGATCCATCAATAATGATAGCGATTCTCGTTTATAGCTCCCCCACTTGAGCCGTTCGAGTCGTGCCCGCTCAGGATAGACCCTGGAACGTTAATGAATCCGATATGTTCCTTACACCTCTGCAATAACTTAAAGGTGCAGATTGGATATACCGACAACTCGACCCCAAAAATATGGCTCTCATGAGCTATAGGGTCCTGATTATCCATACTATCTTAGCCTCTCCCTAACACTCTATATGAGATACGCCTGGCAGTGCCTTGTTATAGCTTACATAATACACTTATTTATCTTACTTCCGCTGTGTCAACCGGATGATATTCTACCTCAAAAAAACTTTCAGTGTTCATACGAACGTACATTATCTAAATACTAGCCAGTAGAAAAGACATACCGTCAGATATATATTGTGAACCGGGTATTCAGTCAATTACGACAACCCTTGCGGCATCCAGACATTCTGTTTTATAATAATCCAAAAAATTTCTTCACTTCTAACCCTATCAAGGCGAGCAGAACAACATCAACAACACTCAAATAACCCTATATCACACCCTAACTTACTCAACTCTCCTCTCTACTTTTCCTCCTATTTCCTTTAAAAGACAAAAAAATCCCAGAAAGATTGAATTGTCAAAACCTGTCTAAACATTTCCTTTCTACAATCTATTGTAGCATATACTGTCAATTTTTATGTCAGGAATATTTAATGGCTAAGTTACAATGATTTGCGCACTTTGGTCCCCCTCATTCTATTCCACCTAAACCAAAGACCACTCCCATGGTCATTATTATGTCAGATATAAAGCGTCGTCACGGCCGCGCTCCATGGCGCGTTAAAAACTAGTGGCGTCTGCATGTATTTCGTAAAATAAAATATATTGTATACCGTATCCCTCGCTGTAAAACAAGAGCAATTTTGCTTTTTGCTGCTGTACGCGCCATTCTCTGAGTGCAAGAAACAATTACATAGCTTGGTGGTTGGCAATTCCCTCTCATTTAGGGATAAACGTGGCAATTGAAATTGGAGGGCGCCAGAGCGGCGAGGGCCCAGAATGTGAGTCGCTGCCATCCTTCGTTTGTTCCGGAGCTGTTCTAAGGTACCTTTCCGGGATTGCACATTCAAACAAGGTTTCTGACTCCCCATCAACGGTGGATTATTAAATCGCTATGACTTGGCCGAACAGAGGCTTTATTTCCGGGGTTTAAAATAAAAGTCGGTAGGGAAGATAGATGCTGGCATTTTGAATGATCTGAGAGGGGCGAAACTTAGAAGTGCAGTAAAACCCGAACATTGGTGAGTGGGTGTGTTTTTCTTGCTACAGTCTACAGCGTATGGCGACGGGAATCACTGACAACGCCTGCCTCATTCGGCCACACATTCGTGCCTGTCACGAGCTGTGGTAGTCACCATACACGCACTCACAGCCACTTCATGTCACGGGATCCCCCTCCCATTTGCAAATTATGCCGTCGCCATTCTCCGCAATCTGTTACCATATCTTCATTGATTGCCCTCACCTGGACCTCATTCGCTGTCGACATTTTTCTACTCTGTGGTCCATAACACCTAAAAGTTTTTCCCATATCTTTTCTGAATCCTCCCACATTGATAGTAACTCTATTTTCTCTTATCTCCAAGAACTAAATATTCTTAACAACATTTAATTTTGTTATGTAACATTAGTACTATATATAATGTATGGAACATCTTTTTTAATTTATACGTTTTTATATTTTATTTTTTGAGCTGGGAATGTTTACTATTTCATCATTTAAATTTTCTTTTGCAACATATTTTAAAGTAAGTATGAGCCAGGAACCACCCATGGAGTTTATTTTTCAACCCAGTTTGGGCCCTGTACACCAACAAAAAAAAAAACTTATTTTGTATGAAATATAGGAGCTTAGAACCAGAGCCGAATAATTGTAAATAATTTTAAAACGATTGACACTGGATCAGGGCTAAAAAAGTCATTGACTTCGCAGTACTGAGTAATGCTATTTATTACGGTATATTACCATATTACATATGTTTGGTTTGAATACTATTTTGATACCATGAATAAGTTGTTAATCCTTTTTATGTCGTGTTCTCAGTGTGATGTCATATATTCTATAAGAAATGCAGCGTTTTTAAAGGTTGACTAATTTGTATTTACTTTTATTTATACCCTAAAAGGAGCAGGGAGATAATTGAATGGATGTTGTGGTGGTTCTTATTCTTTCTTTGCGGATTTTGTGGTTCCCTTTTCTTTCTCTCCTTTAGGATGTTGTCATGATCCTTTGTTCTTCCTCTCTTTTCTTTAAAATTTCTTTGGAATAGTCTTACGAATCTGCAATCCCAATTTAAAAAAAAAAAGAGACGGAAGATAAATATTTATTCCAATTAATTAATATTTAAGGGGTGTGCAAAAACTGTAGCATTAAATTCGATTGTGGGAATGAGTGTATTTCACAATGTTTTTATTTTTTATTAAAAAAATTTACAAGCAGAATAAAATGTGAAGATTACTTTAGTTAATATAAAAAATGATTATTTTTAAGTCGCTTAGAAATATTTGAGAATATAATATAATATAATATAATAATAATAAATTAAATTGATCTTGTCAAGTACTTTTTTTTTTAAATTGAATTTCTTAATTGTCAAAATTTAAAGCTGCTTAAAATAAAAGGAGGAATGGGTTTTTATGATTAGGGATTTATGTAAAAAAATTGAATGAATATTAGAAAAGTTTAATCTAAAAATACCAAAAGATTTTGACAAAAAATGTTAGCATGGGTAGAGTGAAATAGTATATAAAAATATGAGAGTAATTGTAACAGACTATATTTTACTAAGGCCATGTTATAGAGAGTAATAGGAAATCTTGTAGAAATTTTCCAACTCCAATACGAATGTATATAAAAATAATGAAACTGGGATGGAACTTTAATAAGTTTAAATTCTAAGAATGGAAATTTGCACTTTGTATTCTGCAGAATGAATATATGGAGTGAGAACTTGTAATAGAGAAATTTGTATCTGTGTTCATTGTTATCATTCCACCACTAAGGATTTTTTTGGGAAAATGATATTCCTTGTGGCAAATCCATGAGACTATCAAGAGCAGGGAATTTTCACGTCGTGCTTCTAATTGATCAATTTTATTTTATTTTGCTCAAATTAATATTATAGATCTAGTTAATTAATGAGAACATAGTAAGATACTCTTAAATAACTTACTGATTTTTGCTATGAGTGAAGTAATTCAGTAGTTATTGTAGAAGCACCGAGAAGTTAGTGAGACATTAGACGGTCAGGAAAAACCCCTGCTGCGCTCAAAATGATATCAGACTTTGAACCATCGGTAAAAACTGTGTTGTCATCGACTGTTCGAAGCTTGACATTGAGGTGGGAGTACAGCTCTGCGGCGGCACATCGGTGTCCAAAATGTCCCTATTACTACTCCTGGTAATTATTATTATTATTTTATTAATATTTTATTAATTATTATTATTATTATTATTTATTATTTTTTTATTATTATTTATTTATTTATTTATTTATTTATTATTGTTTTATATATTAATTATTATTATTATTAATTTCAACCTATCCTGATTGAATGAATTTAATTTAAAAAAACTGTGAAGTAGTTTTAGAATAAAATATGTTGTAATTTGTTTTGATTACTTTGATATACATTCATAGATTTTGAAGTGATTTTGGAAAAGAGAGCGAACGCCAGCTGAAGCATAGTAAGAAAAGGCCAGAAAGAGCTTCTTTTTGCCCGAACAACTTTTTATATCTTTCAATGAGGAAAGACCATGCGTAAAGGGATGTATTGGATGTTCGCCGCTGATGACTTTGTTTTTAGGGTAAGTTAAAAAAAAAAATATGAATGAACAACTTAATTTTAGAAAGTCAGTTTTTAGATATGTTAAAGAACTTTAGTCATTTGGTGATAATTTTATTAGCTGGATTTTAACATTGCTCTGACTGATTATTATTATTTTTATTATTATTATTATTATTTATTATTAATTATGTATTTTCATTAATAAAGTGGACTTTGTTAATATTTTATCACCTCTCTTTCCTCTTACTGTGGTTGTTTAAGTTTTTACATCTTTTGAGTATTGATATTTTTAAGTTTAATCAAACGTGATATTGTCGACTAATTTGGAACTGCACATTAAGGGAGCTTAAATTCAAACCCCTCTTTCAAACATTTATATGATTTGTATACACAATAAGATACAACAAAAATTACACTTTAGCGTTTCAGAAATTGCAAGTTGTTAATAGAAAGTATTAAAAAAAAAATTCTGTTCATTTACACCTGAAATTTTAGGTATAAATATGTTGTGAAATTTTAAGAATATTTAAAGAATTTAAATTATTAATTGATTTAAGAAAGGCTTAGGTTATTTACTAACAGTGTTTTCATAGTTAAGTTTGATGTAGAAGTCATTTTATCCCTATTAACATTAAAAAAAAAAAAAAAATGCCTTTGAGTAATGAGTAAAACAATGGAAATCTCTATCCTTAGTAGTTTGAAAAGTTAAAACCCGAATATATGCCATTATTGTTATTCTACTACATAGTGTAAGAATGTTTCAGAAGTTTGAAATTTAATTTTTGCATTTTTGTTTTAAAGGAAATAGAAAAAAGTAAAGAAGAAAAGTCTGCAAGTTCAGTGAAGGCTAACTTATTTGGTGGTAGTTCAAAATTAGAGAAATTAGAGAACACAACAATATTTGGTCCAAAAACAAATGTTGTAGCAGCTTCGCCAAGCAGTGTAACTAAAAGTATTTTCGGAACTGCTACAACTCCCAGTTCTCCAAACATATTTGGAATAAAATCTTTTTCATCTGAAAATTCTAATACTTCACAGGAAAATACAACCAACATTTTTGGAAGCTCTGTCACGAAAAGCAGTTTTTCCGGAGATATATTTGGAGGTAACACACCTACTGGAAAAGGGAGTATATTTGGCCTGTCATTTAATAGAATTTACATACTTTGAGAATCTTCCATAAATAAGATCAAAAAAATACTTTTCGTATAGTAAAGCACTGCATAAAGGTATTGTCAAGATAAATTCCCTCCGCCTGTCCATAATTTCTTTGAGTCTACCAGTGTCTAAGTTGAGAAATAA
The DNA here is from genome assembly GCA_015478945.1 of Trachelipus rathkii. Lineage (NCBI taxonomy): Eukaryota > Metazoa > Arthropoda > Malacostraca > Isopoda > Trachelipodidae > Trachelipus > Trachelipus rathkii. The sequence goes on from JABUQX010099995.1 coordinate 6,338, forward strand.
TCCTATTATATTATGCAAATCTGGTTTTTATTTTTATACAACAGTTTAATATACGTATCACAAAAATTCTTCAGGGACTACGAATATTTTTAATCTTATTTTAAAATTAAATGGAATTTTAATTTTCCAATTGCAGAATGTTGAATGAAGAATTTCACAATAAATTGCGGCTGCAACCCATTTACAAATTTCCATTTCCTTCCACAATATACCAACAGTTACGATAAACGACCTTTTTTTGTATTAAAACAAAATTTTGGAAAAAGTCTTTTAAAATTTTAACAAAAAAGGGTTCAAATATTAGGTTGACATCTTTGTTGATAAGATTAAGGAATATAGGAAATCGATTATACTCTAATGCATAAAAAAACAATTCCTCCCTAAAACATTTAATATCGATTAGGACGCCTTATTTAAACTAGCAACAAATTCTTCGTCGTCACTACTAATTAATTAATTATTATAATAGATTCAATGATTTTATACCCTTGGGATTTCTCGATTACATGGGTGTTAGACACATATAAAGTGAATCTATTTCCTTGTTTCAGAAGAATACTCTTTGGTAATTGCAAAATATTTTCATTCATACATTTCTTTGTAACTTAGAGTAAAAGATCTGCGATTTAATATTCTTCAAACGTTTTATGAATAAATATGCATACATTGTTTGTCTCGTAAGTAAGACCAATCATTTTCAACATCTCAATACTTTCGCCAGGAAGTTCAGTGTTCACAGGTTTTGATAATATATTTTCATGTTCAGGAGAAATTATTCCACTATTCCTTAGAGCAAAAATATGATAATTTTTCTAGCAAACACTTTTAAAATAATATCGCAAGATATTTCCAGTCGGAACCTTTTCGTAAAGAAGATATTAAATTTACTCAATTTAAAGTTCTCAAACATCTGAACTAGAATAATGTGATGCGGAAAAACTGGAGAAGATTTCACTACTTCATTTATATACGTATATTAAAACATTATGTCAGTAAAGTAACTCCTAATGATTCCCTTTCATTTCTAATGGTATGTTGTTAAACATTTTAACGAAATAAGAAGCATTTTTCTCAATTAAATTAAGGGGTGCTGCAATAATACGCGTTCCATTCATCAATGACAAGCTTAAAGCTTAATTTGTTCATCTTCATTAATGTCTTTAATTTCAAAGACGACGCATCCTAAAATATTTTCAATATGGCGCACACAATGAGGTCTACTTGTAATCAATATTTTCTTTGTAAGGTTTTCAATTTTCAGGAACTTAAGGAGCGCTAGGATTTTTTCTTACCTACTCGCTTCATGAATTTCACCAAACAATAGAATCAAGCCTTTAATAAGTAAAAAAATACATAAAAATATTTCTTGAAAAATCAGTGTTGTAATTTTGTAATTTTGTTTCATTGACCATATCAATGTTATTAAGACTATCATATTTATCAAGATATTTCTTATATATTTATTAAGGGGAATCAGAATTACCCAAAATAGATCCACCTTTAGGTTTTTGGCCTTAATTGAAGGGTGCTTTCTACTTTCAGAATCACAAGTTATAAAAAAAAATTCACTTTCAACAAACTCCGAACTGGTAAAGGATTTATTACAGAAAAAATCTTATTATATTGGAGTTATGAATGGAATCAGGATGTGATGATTCATATCTAAAGTCATCTCCAAGGATTGTTATCCAATGGACTCTTCTCTACGAAATGTCCTTTCTATTTTTGATAAAGAAATCCATAAAAAAATTAAAGTTAAAATTTTTACTCGTCTAATAGTATTAATAAATTGCATGATCAAACGATTGTAAATGCAGTAAATTTGCATGAAGTGAATGTGTTTTTCTTTTAATGATTAAGATTTATTCCTTCATGGAGAAAATATAACAATGTAACTGTTTTATTAGTGACTTAATATTTACTTTTTTACTCTGAACAAGAGTTCTATGAATGTAAAACGAGTTATTCTCTTTTCCTAAATTCATGATTACACTAGTCGTGAAAATGCACAAAAATAATTCTGGAGTGATAATCTCAGAATTAGAACAAACATTAGAAAGTTTTACCTTTCTTTTCTTGAAATAAAATATTTTAGATTTTTAATGTTATTCAATATTTCTTCTTCAGTGATCCATTTTCTGTATTTTAACTTAGATTCAAAATGAACCAAAGAAAATACTCCTTTATCATGCCAGTCTTCCATAAATTTATTAAAATCTTCATAAAGCAACATCTTGTCTTCCGATGTGGTTAGGAGTTCATTCATTTCATTAGAAATGAGATTTTTTAAATTACTTAGAATCACAACAAATGTTAATAAGTTTAAAAATGTTAAAATATTTTTATCGACTTCTGTTCTGTCAACTTCCCCTGATGGAAATACTTCTGTAGAAGTTTCTGTATCAGGGAATTCTTCAATCCATTTCGACCGCTTCTTTCTTATCCTTCATCTCATACTCGCCCGGGACACTTTCAATTGAAACAGCATAAAAAAGAAATGAAAACTTACTCTGTTTTTAATAAAAAATACTCAGAATGGTCTAAGTTCTGTTATTTACTCTCGAAACATCCTCATATCCTTAACAAAAAACTGTCGAAAGTATCGCAGTCTTGCAACTTTTCGATTTATATTAAGAAAGTCCTTCATTTCTGTTGAAATCTAGGATCAATCACTTCTTCCCCTAATAAACTTACTAATTTTCAGATTACTTTTGACATAACTTTGACTTAAGATCAAAAAGGTTTTAAAACAGACATACAAGTTCCTCAGACATTTTTTATGGTTCTCTTCAGTATGTAATCATGGATGGGTTTTTCCGTAAAAATCTATAAATCTTCAAATCTTCTATAGAAATAACACTTGATCAATAATTTTTTTTCTCTATGATGAAACCAGGTTAAAAACAAAAAATGAATCACAAAATTTTTCACTGCTGAAATTTTCGAAAATTTCGAAAGAAAAAAACATGATATTCAAAATGAATTTTTAATTTATTTTTTTTCAACATCAAACCACCGCACCAAAAAACCATCTGAAAATTGGATTAACTGAATTAAATCATTCACTGATAATAGTCGCTAAATTGATTCCCTTGTCCTGCATAACGTAGGAGGCCAATTCATTGCTAAAAATTTACTATCTGACAAAATTGTCCTCAATCACTCATTGATTCGACGGCTGCATGCTATAAGATTTTAAACTTTCCACAGTTCGGAATTTCTTTCACGGTATGCTTCTGCGTTGCAAATTCTTTCTAAGCGATAACTTCAATTGCCTGGTGGAATACAAAAAAATAAAACCTTCAAGTTCTGATTCTTAAAGTCTTTATCACTGGAAAGACAACTTAAAGATTTAATGTAATAATCAAAATGTAATTTTCCCCAAATTACTTTTCAAAATTCATTAAAATTTATGTTCCTCTTACCACTAAATGATTTGTAATTAAGAAAGAGTAGTCTGTTATCCATCATCAGACATAAGCAAAAGCAAATCATCAAAAACTTTCCAGTTCTTTTTTCCTCCTTTTAATTCTAAATTTTTAAATTATTTCTTTGGCCAAATGAGACCGAAATAAAAGAAAACTCACCAAATTTCCTCAAAATATGTCCTTAATTACCTTGTACTAATTTTTTCTACATTGGTAAAGTAGTTCCTGAAAGAATAATATATATATATTATATATATATATATATATATATAGTATATAAATATTAAATCATATATATTATATATATAATATATATATAATATATATTAATATATATAATATATTTATATATATATATTATATATATTATATATATATAATATATCAAACATTTTAACTATACCCTAACTGCAATATGATGACTAACCTAATTTTTATTAGCTCTGATTTGTTAACACTCATTCAATAATTATCGTAACCAATCGAAAAGATTCTCCTATGCATATATTATATATATTTTAATATATATTAATATATATATAATATAATAATAATATATAATAAATATATATATATTATAATATATATAAATATATATATACTACTATATATATATACTATTCTCAAAATAACGCACCACAAGGGTACGTTTCGAAGGAAGGGTAAAAAGGTGAAGAGGCGAAAGAAATCTGGATTGACCCAATGACACATACATGGAGGATCCTCCCCAGAACCGTACGTGATAGAGTGTGCACCAAGTGCAGTCAAAGGTCTCGAGTAGGGTTCGGAGGTCACCCTGCAAACACATAATGTTGGTACGTACGGCCCGCGGGGAATGGGTTGTGTCTGTCTCAATACCGTGTATGACCCCCCTGCATGGCATGACTGTCCGTTATTTCCTGCATCTCTCGATGAGTGGCAATTCCCTGACAGTGATTTATCCATACGTCGGCAGTGCCTTAGAAGCCGGGAGAGTCCGAGGAGGGTTGCAGCTGCATCACGTTCAGGTATCCACAAATGTTCCATTGGTTGATCCGGACTATATCGGCCACTTCAACGCAGTATTGAAACCGTCCTAAGAGTCGCTTCACAGCCATGGGCCTTGTGTGTCTTCATGTCATCATTAGATAAAAGTCACCGCATGTATAGACAATTCACCACGACATATGTTCGAGGATATCCTTGATATACCTAACGGCTTTAAAAGTGCCTCCATCGAAAGATGTGCAACTCCATAGGCCCCGATAAAGGGATCCCCCCCGACCATAACCGACCCACCTCCAACGGCGGCACCTGCAGCACATTGCATCTGCAACCGCCTCCGTCTGTCGTCGTTATACCCTTGAGTCGCCTGTCCGAGGCTCAACACCACTCGTGACATCGGTCCGTAAAGAACACCTTTGCCCAATCGTCAACCGTCAAATGGATTTCTCTCGGCCACAATGCCAGTCGCGCCCATCGATGTGCCGTGGTCGTGGACCTATGGCAAGCCTCCGGGCCGGTAATTATGTCCCGCAAGGCGTCAACACTGTATTGTCACTCACCCTGTGCCGGTACCTCCGCCATTTGATCTGCAGATGTCTGCCGTGGTGCTTCTCTCGTAAATGCACCGAGACGTATAAATCCGTGTCTTCCACGGGTGTCGGCCCCTACCTACCTTCCTCGCCCATCAATGTGTCAGGCTCCTGTGCCGTGGACCCACCCTGCAATCATTGTGTGCACCAAACGACCCGTCACCAATTGGAACCCGTTCCTTCGGCGTGAGGTGTGTTCAATCTGTCACGCACTGATCTCTTACAGTTGACGCACTATCCATCCATATTTATCGTAGTCGCTTCCGTAGTTGAATGATCCCCTCTGCCTGATTATACCCCTGCCATAAAACCACCCCCACCTTCCCAGGTCTAGTTACTAGTTATCGTGTTCTAAATTATCGCGGTGACGGTCCCTCAACTACAGTGAATTCTCTGCGGGGTGCTTACATAGTACACTCTATGCTCGTCTTTGTTGGGTGAGGTTCCATGGGTTAGCCTCCCGTTCCTGCGAGTGAATTTACCTATGGGCTAATGAGAGTAAGTAATATATATATATATATATTATAAATAAATATATAATATTATAAATATTATTTATTATAATTAACTAAAAATTATATATATATATATATATATAATATATATATATAATATTTACTATAATATATATTATTATCATTATATATACCGTAACCGGTGGATACTTGTCATATGACTCTTTTTTGAAGCTTTTTTCTCTTCCTCAATTTTTAGTTTTTAACACGAAATATATTTTTATTTAAAAGATTTCTCTGCACATTTTTATTTTATACTATATAAACTTATAAAGTTATATTAATAATTAACAGTTTACAAACATTTTCCAAAAATTTTGAAAATCTGGTTTTCACCTTCTGGTTTTTTATATATATACATATTCATTAAATCAATAATTTTTTATTATATACACACGTGTTCAGAAAGAGCTCAGCAATAATAATAAATGTTAAATTTAACAATTATTGCATCTGCAAATAATATTTATAACATTTGAAATGGGAGGGGTAACTTTGGCCAACCCCATTTTATGGTTATGGGGTAACTTTAGCCAGTTGTGAGTCTAGAATGCTCCTCTCATAAATAATATAAGGGTTATTTATTTATATAATATATTATTATTTTATTTTAAAACTTAAAATAATATATTATCTACTACATATATATATATATATATATTTTAATAATATATATAAAATATTATATATATATAATATAGATATATAATATATATTATATATATATTATATATATATTAAAATATATAATATAATAATATATAAGAAATAATAAATATATATAATATATATAATATATATATTATCAAAATGTTTTTGTCCACTCTTGAAGAATATTTCCGGTATCATCCGACTATTTTTAGTTTTCTTGCACGATCTTAATAAAAAATTTAAATGTGTATTTACCTTAAATGTTTCTTCTTTTGTAACAAAATTTGGACGAGTCGTAGCGCCTCGGAGCTACCCCCTAAAACCTTAATTACTTTTTAGTAATGCATCTATAATAATGAATCGATTATACATAAATGAAAGACAGGAATAAATCCAAAAGGTGAAAGGTTTCCTTTTCATAAACAAGAACATTTTAATCCTTTTAAAGTAACTAATTTTAAAACTAAAAATTAAACCAATTTTTACGAGCCATTAACCTAATCTATCCTCTTGAAAAGGATTGAATAACCTAATCTATCCTTTAAAGGATAATAATTTTTTTTTCATATTACTTAATACTGTGTTACAATTTGAAATTCCATCAATTTTCATGTTACATGGTATGAAATTTCTGAATTATGAACAACAGTATACTGGCACCATTAAAATATGAAAGATTACTAAAGAATATTCAATACTGTTTATCCTTACACCGCGATCTGGTCACGTGACCCGTGGCGGAGAATTTACGTAATATTAATCTTTATGATGACTCAAATACTGATATTTTATATTGTGTCTAAGATTTATAATAGATGAAATTAATTTACTATCTGACCTAACATACACTATGGGATGTAATCCCTCAAGAAGGTGAGCAAGTACTCAACCTATAATACTTAGGCGCGTTGCTGCGGCCAATGGTACTCATTTAAAACAATTTCTTCATAACCTTTCTTTTTTAATTAAAATTTATACCTCGTAAACACAATTTTAATATTTTTCTTAATTTGTTTATGAACCGGGTTTAAAATACAATTATTAAAAATCTTGACAAAATTGCTCGCATAAACTGCCTCGGGGGTTAAGATGCAGCTTTCTCTGATCATGATTGGCCATTACCTAGCACCGGATATAATTGATTATTTGTCCATGATTTTAAAATCCCTACTATATTGTTATTATTATTATTAGAATTATCATTATGTTACAATCTGAAGTACGAGCGTCTGTTGCGTCATTCTGTAAAACCCATTTTTTTGTTGTTAACGTACGTTTTACATTTGTGTATTGAACTAACCAACCTCTGATATTAATCGAAGGAAAGGTTATTGATGCAATGCTATCCTATTTAACCATAAACTGTATGTAATTGTAATGAAATGAAATTGTATCGATATCATATATGACCAATTTCAAAAGACTTTATTATGTTCTTTATAATAACCAGATGTGCGATAAACAATAAATTACCCTGAAACAAGGGTCTAGACCGCTCCCGGAGACTTAGAGATACTCCTCATCCACAAACGCCCTGAACCTTATAAGTCATTTTGCTTATGACGCGGTAGACCATTACCTCCTTGTTGGGTCACTTACCCATCATATTCTACTGTACTCAAATTACTTTTAAATATTATTATTACTGTTAAACCATACTTCAAAAAAACAATTGCGGCGTATTGCCTCCACTCAAGCGATATATGTTAGGGGTCTGGAATTGATGGCATCTTCTATGTAAGACAGAGTTGTAAGAAGCTCAAAATAAGTCACTTTACTTTTTCCCACAGCTTTTACAGACACTGTTTCATTACTTTTATTAACCTCTCCCAATGGCTGCCTTGCCATGGAGAGAAGATGTTAATTTTTACATGTTTGATGCTGACGTTTATCAAAACTCCCTGAAAGCATCATATAAATACTCTTCTATTATTTCACCCTTATTGAAAATAATGCTTTCCACCATACATGTACTATAAATACGATATTTATACATAACATAAAAGCTAACCAGAAACAGATGTTCATAGAGGTACTATCTAAGTGCTACACTCTGGATGTTTAGCAACGTGAAAATAAATGTACATCTCTAACTTGAGTGTTGTTTGACAATATACATGAAGTAAAATCAATACCTGGGTGTGTTGGTAAGTTTTATAAATTTCATGGTTTGTTCTTGTAGTCAGGTAAAACGTACCGTAAGAAAGAGCATTGTACTTCTTGCATGTAATACATTCCAATAATACAGATCTTACAGTAGGTATCTAGGTATCCACACACCTTGATTCTATGAATTAAAGTATATACCAATGCCAAATGCTTTACTGCTCATGAGCATATAATAAATACAATTAAAGTCATATCTTCCCATAATAATAGAACTTAGCTGTTCCATAACCTATAAGAAGACCTTATAATCCTCCCTGCTTCTTAAAAGCCTTTTCTCAATGAAAAAGATTAAGTTAAACAAGGAAATTTCGAATTCTTTCAAGAAGCTATTACTTTTGTTAAACTTTCAAACATGTACTTTCATTGCAGAAGATTGCAAGTGATTATCCAAGCCAATACCTTACTATTTTGCCTGGTAATCAACTATTATTGTAATGTTCCAAATCTTTTAAAAACCAGCAAGATTATAAACTTGCGATAGCAGAATATTACTAAATCTAAAGAATAATGTAAAAGCGGGTTTTATTAGAGGACATTACGATACAAATGTAAAGACTCTTTGCACACTCAGCATTGATACTGCCAATGCAAATCATTATCACCACACAGAACATACAAACACATAGTAACATTTAAATTTTTAAACCGTTATATCAATGGTAAAAAACAGAACTTCCTCAAAGTAATGAACCCATTGAAATTATGGAATTGGATGAAATTAATAGTTTTATACAGCTTGATAATTCTCTTTTTTAAAAGACTTAATTCTACCCGAGGTCTAGGCTAGAGACGTTGTTTATTTGTTATTATGGAGGATAAATTTCAAAGGATAAAAAATTATACAAGATGGGGTGGGTAGGGGTATTTGAGGCTAGATCATGGGAAATTTTACTTCTGGTTATGCATGGTAGAATATTTTG
>JABUQX010099996.1:0-5000 GCA_015478945.1 Trachelipus rathkii
GGGGGAAAAAGAATGATCCAAAAAAGATAAAAAGCGAAATTCCATTGTGCATGCTAGGGTGTACTGTGATGTTAGATGGAAAGCTAAGAGAAATCTATAAGTTTGGATATCTATTGCATTTAACGATAGAGGAACGTGGCTAAAAAAGTTTAAACCTAAGCCAGTGAAGAAAGGTTTTCTTTCTAAATATAGATGTGGTAAAATCTTAGTGTTTTCTTTAATAAGTGTCTAAAAACGGAGTGAGTTGTCACTCTTCTTCTCTCCGGTGACTATGTGGATACGGGGATTTATACTGTAAAAAGTTGGATCAATTCTGTCCGTAATAGGCAAAAAAGTGTCATCCAAAATCTCTGTAGAAAGTTGACCTTAAATGAGGGGGGACATTGTTTTAACCATAATTGTTCATATGCATGAGGTATAGCATTTGCAGGATGGCACTTAATGGAGAGCCCATGGCTAAGGAGTTAGTTTGTTCATACAGGGAGTGATCAAAAAAGTGATCTTGAGTGGCAAGTCTTAAAAGGGTTTCAAATTCTTTTCTATCAAAACCGTGAAAATGAGTGACAGAGTCAAAAATGTTGTTTAGCAAAATATTTACGGCATCAATTACAGGAATGTTGGTGTAGAGAGATTTTACGTCAAAACTAGTCATAAAAAAAGATTTTAGATTTATATTGGAGAGCCAGTCCTTGAATTGGTACGAATTTTTTATTGTGAATTCGTTAATTGTGAATGGGGATAATAGAGGCACCAAATATTTAGCTAGTTTATAATTGTGTGTATTGTAAGCAGTCAATATTGGTCTAATTGGGACGTTGTCTTTATGAATTTTAGGGAGCCCATATAAAACCCCAGGGGATGAACCGTGAGCGTAGATTTCATTAATAGTGTTTTTATTTATTTTTTCCTTCTTCAATAACTTTCTCAAAAAACGGTTAATTTTATCTTCCAAAGAGAGTGACAAATTAATAGGGAACTTGTTAGTAACTAAATGAAACTTGGTAGTATCAGAGAGAATGTGATTTATTTTATTAGAGTAATCTGCTTTGTTCAGAAGAACAACGCCTCTACCTTTGTCTGGTTTACATATAAAAATGGATTCGTCTTGTCTTATAGCTTTTAAGGTAGTAAAATCGGACTTTGTGATTAAAAATGAAAAGATTTTACCTGGGTTAAATCTATAAAAATGTTTACAAGCAATCTGTTTCATTTTAAGGGTGACTGTCCTAAAATCTGATTTAAAGGATTCAAATTTTTTTAATGAATGCAGTATATTTTCAAAAGCCCCAAAATATCTTACGAAACTAATCTTATAACAAGGTAAACTAAAATTTAAATACAAACCCAACAATCTCTTCTCGTTAGTTGATAAAACCTTAGATGAAAAATTAAAAATAAATTTATCGGAGTTCAGTAAAGGATTATCAAAATGTAAAACCAATGACCTTAATTTAGCTTTATGGTTCTGTCTGCAAAGTTTCACTCGTCGTGATACGAGTACAGATAATTTATTAGTAACAAAAATAAAATCAATGCGTGATAACTTATTGCGCAAGGTATCGTAGCAAGTGCGATATTGTGAAATTACCTGTTTGTGTTCCTTAACTTTATAGGTTATTTCCTTGTTTAACAATTTAAATTGAAATCCTCGATACACATTACTATTATAAAGTCTTTTAGTAAAAAGTTTGAATCTAATAAATTTAGGAAGAACATTGTAAGCCTTACAAGTCCTTAAAAAGACTTTATAATAGTAATGTGTATCGAGGATTTCAATTTAAATTGTTAAAAAAGGAAATAACCTATAAAGTTAAGGAACACAAACAGGTAATTTCACAATATCGCACTTGCTCCGATAACTTGCGCAATAAGTTATCACTCATTGATTTTATTTGTGTTACTAATAAATTATCTGTACTCGTATCACGACTAGTGAAACTTTGCAGACAGAACCATAAAGCTAAATTAAGGTCATTGGATTTACATTTTGATAATTCTTTACTGAACTCCGATAAATTTATTTTTAATTTTTCATCTAAGGTTTTATCAACTAACGAGAAGAGATTGCTGGGTTTGGGTTTAAATTTTAGTTTACCTTGTTATAAGATTAGTTTCGTAAGATATTTTGGGGCTTTTGAAAATATACTGCATTCATTAAAAAATTTTGAACCCTTTAAATCAGATTTTAGGACAGTCACCCTTAAAATGAAACAGATTGCTTGTAAACATTTTTATAGATTTAACCCAGGTAAAATCTTTTCATTTTTAATCACAAAGTCCGATTTTACTACCTTAAAAGCTATAAGACAAGACGAATCCATTTTTATATGTAAACCAGACAAAGGTAGAGGCGTTGTTCTTCTGAACAAAGCAGATTACTCTAATAAAATAAATCACATTCTCTCTGATACTACCAAGTTTCATTTAGTTACTAACAAGTCCCCAATTAATTTGTCACTCTCTTTGGAAGATAAAATAAACCGTTTTTTGAGAAAGTTATTGAAGAAGGAAAAAATAAATAAAACCACTTTTAATGAAATCTACGCTCACGGTTCATCCCCTGGGGTTTTATATGGGCTCCCTAAAATTCATAAAGACAACGTCCCAATTAGACCAATATTGACTGCTTACAATACACACAATTATAAACTAGCTAAATATCTGGTGCCTCTATTATCCCCATTCACAATTAACGAATTCACAATAAAAAATTCGTACCAATTCAAGGACTGGCTCTCCAATATAAATCTAAAATCTTTTTTTATGACTAGTTTTGACGTAGAATCTCTCTACACCAACATTCCTGTAATTGATGCCGTAAATATTTTGCTAAACAACATTTTTGACTCTGTCACTCATTTTCACGGTTTTGATAGAAAATAATTTGAAACCCTTTTAAGACATTTTTTTTTTTTTTTTTTTTTTTTTTTTTTTTTTTGTTTTTTTTTTTTTTTTTTTTTTTTTTTTTTTTTTTTTTTTTTTTTTTTTTTTTTTTTTTTTTTTTTTTTTTTTTTTTTTTTTTTTTTTTTTTTTTTTTTTTTTTTTTTTTTTTTTTTTTTTTTTTTTTTTTTTTTTTTTTTTTTTTTTTGTTTTTTATTTTTTTTTTTTTGTTTTTTTTTTTTTTGGGGCGGCCACTCAAGATACCTATTTCTTTTTTGATCACTCCCTGTATGAACAAACTAACTCCTTAGCCATGGGCTCTCCATTAAGTGCCATCCTGGCAAATGCTTACCTCATGCATTATGAACAATTATGGTTAAACAAATGTCCCCCTCATTTAAACCAACTTTTTACAAGAGATTTATGGATGACACTTTTTTGCTATTTACGGACAGAAATATGATTCCCAACTTTTTTACATATATAAATTCCCAGTTATTCAACATTACGTTCACCCGAGAAGACGAAGTTGACAACTCACTTCCGTTTTTAGACTTACTTATTAAGAAACCACTACAGATTTTACCACATCTATATTTAGAAAGAAAACCTTCACTGGCTTAGGTTTAAACTTTTTTAGCCACGTTCCTCTATCGTTTAAATGCAATAGTATCAAAACTTTAATATTCAGAGCTTTCCATCTAACATCCACGTACACCCTAATGCACAATGAATTTCGCTTTTTATTAAACTTTTTTGGATCAAAATTTTCCCCCCATTCTTTAGTTTATAAATACATTAATAATTTTTTGGCTTCGAAATTTGACCCTCCCTCTCCTCCTACAGCCACAGCTCCTAAGCTAAAATTCTATCTTTCTTTACCGTTCTACGAACACATTCACATTAAACTTTCTAAGGATCTTTCTCATTTTCTTTTCAATACGTTCCCTCAACTTGATATTAAATTAATTTTCAGTCCCGCACATAAAATATCGTCATTTTGCAACCACAAGGAAAAAACCCCTATTGCTCTCCAAGCCTCTGTCATTTACAGATTTAATTGTGGCGGCTGCGAAGCCTCCTATGTTGGTAGCACTCTGCGCCAACTCACAGTCAGAGTGGATGAGCATAGAGGTGTTTCCACACGCACAAATTCACTACTTAATAACCCGTCGCATTCATCTATACGTGATCACGCACACACACACATGATCATCCCTTTAATTTCACAAATTTTTCTATACTATCCCAAACCACTACACAAACCAACCTACACATTCTTGAATCCCTCCACATCGCAGAAATCAAACCCTCTTTAAACAGTGATAGCGGCCCTGTAAAGTTGTTGCTAATTTGACCAGTCTGTGGTTCACAGAGACTCATGATGGTGATGTTCGCTATTTGATCTTTGCATTAGTTCTATTCTTGGTAAGTTTCTTACATTGCTTAAAATGTCATTCTGTTTTCATGTTTTTTAATTTAAGTTACCTATTATTATAAATATTTCAATTTATATTTCTAATTGCTTTTTTGTTAATCTTGTTAAACTTTGGTTACTAGGCTTACTTTGAAGATTTGAGTTTCCGGTTCCAGCTTGTTAAAATGAAATTTAAATGTTTGTTAAGTTAGGATAATTGATAACTGTAGACATTCTATTTTACTGAGAAAGGAAAATTTTGTTTATCCCAAACATTAATTTATTTATAACCTTATCTTGTTGTTCATTAATCTATAGTTTTATTTTTATTTTTATTTTTTGTTTGTATCTTTGATTATTTTTATTTTTATTGATATCTCCAGCCTGATGATGGAAACTGATAAGCTTTCCGAAACGTTGTAAACTAATTCAATAAAAAAGATTTTCCAATGTTATCTGGAGCCTTGGTGCTGCTCATCATCATTAAATTACGTTGAGTCTATAGAAAGTGGATCAGATATATATAATATATATATATATATATACTATATATATATATATAATATATATATATATATATATATATATTATATAATATATTATATATATATATATATATATATATATAGCAGCTTTATCAAGCTGCCAATGCTACATCGACATACTGAAAGTTTAAGCGGAAGAAGTACAGTCTGAAGAAGAT
>JABUQX010099996.1:7500-35000 GCA_015478945.1 Trachelipus rathkii
TTTTTATATATATAATTTTATTACGCTTCTAAATATACTAAAAAAATGCCATTTAGGAGTGACACCACTTTGTCCCACAGGTTACATAGATGTTTTTTTTTTATTCTTAATACTTTGTTATTAATCATGCCCTTCATATAAAGTAAAACATAAAACTTACAGTGTAAGATACTTCCTCGTCTTTAAGACGATTGATTTTTTTTCTAATAGTTATTAAAATTGACTGTAAAATTTTGTATTCATTTTAATTTTCCTTGAAAGTATTTGATAATTTTCTGTTGAATACAATTAACATTTGATATTTCTAGATCTAGCAGTATACTCCTTGGTGAATTTGAGTAACTAAAAGTTAAAACCTAAACAGTTTTAGTATGATTTTTGTAACTCTTAATGTTTGCTCTCAGGACAGTTCTAGTGTAATTAAAGCTTTGAAACTCATTAATTTAGCTTTAGGATCTGCTATAGATACAGCTTTACTTTTATATTTATGTTTTGGTGTGTATTCTTGAGTTAGAACTCAAGCCACAAATTTGTAATCGAATGATCCGTGAGTCTTTATTTTTGAGACGATCAATGGCTACTCTGTAACAAAATTTTTAATATAATTTGAATAATGTCCTTCATGATTTTGCCTTAAGCACTTTTTTTTTATAATGTCCCAAACTTGTAAATGGGTTGAGAAACTTTCTTCTGATCCTAAATATATAATATATATATATATAATATAATATATAAGTATATTAATTATATAAATATATATATATATATATATATATATATATATATATATATTAATATATATATATATATATAATGCCCCAAACTGGTAAATGGGTTGAGAAACTTTCTTCTGATCCTAAAGAGGAACTTGTGATTTAATTTTCTTGTTATTTTTTTAATGATTTAGATTTTTTTTTATATTTTGAGTTCCAGTATACCTTAATTTCATTTTTTTTGTATGACATAAGAATAATTTTTCTTGTAAAACCATTTATCTTCCATGTTTGTAATTCCATTTTTGTGTTTTTTTTGGCACTTAATAAAGGGGTATTATAAAACCTCGAAATAAATTTTAGCAGTAGCAGATCCACGTTTTATTTTTGACCCTGAAAAGGCCTAAACATTCATCCTCATTCCAACCGCAAGGAATAATTTTGAGAAAGTGGCGACGGAGAAAGAGACGTATACTTGAGAAGTTGCGAAGCAAACAGTTTCCAGATTTAGGTGAAGAAAAGAAGCAAACGCGAGGCCCCTACGTAAAGTGCCAGTGGATGAGAAAAACGTGAGTTTTCACAATAACTTTACCAAAAATTTCACTCATTTTTTAATCATTTTAAATTGATAAAATTTTGAAACATATCTTATAAACCCCATTTTCTATAAAAATTAATATTGAAATTAACTTTCATTAATTTACTGGGGTATAAACATTAACATTTTTTGGTTACTAACATTTAAAAAAAATGGCGGGGGGAGACGAATCCACACTTCCCGCAACGCCCACTCAAACCCAGCCTATTGCCACTATTACTCAGGTTTCAAAGCCTGATTTGCTTCTAACTGGCAGAATAAATGGCAAGTGGCAGGGCCCTTCTTTATCTCATTGGGATGCAAATGTTCGGGAGAATATCACTCTGAAACACTGTGTTTCGGAAGCATCAAAGTTGGCACAGGCTCAGAATCAAATCAGCAACTATCAAAAATCCGAGATTCGCAAGTTTTTAAATGCGAAACCAGAACTCTTTCAAGTAACAAATTAAAATGATTTCCTTTCCCGTCTTAAAGATTGCATCTTTCCGGATAAAGCCTTATCACCCTACGACGCAATGCTGCGCATAAGGAATTTCCGATGGTCGGACTCTGACTCATTGAGTTCCGCTACTCTCTCTCTCTTTACAAAAGTGGTACTCTTAATTCCATGATACTCTTGCAAAAAATGATGATTCAAATAGGCCCCCTGAGAAGAATGTTATGGCTACCGCTTTTTGCCACCTGTTCACATTCCTCCCTGAGAAACCAGAGATTTTTAGAAGAGATTTCAAAAAATTACATAATCCATAACTTGTTAGGAAAATCCGAGATGCGTTTAAATTACATTAGGACATTAGGACATTAGGAATATAGAGGAACAGTAAAAAGCCACATGGGCCTATCGAGACTGTCCCAGTCAACCCACTACCCAAACATGCTCATGCAAATCCACAAAGCACCCTAGGGCTTGTCAATTTGTTGTAACTACAAATCCACCCAATTTGGCTTAGTCCAAAACTAAGGATATATAAATAATGATACCCAAACCATCATCCACATGCATTAATAACTAAGTTATGGTCACACATGCCATCTAACAATAACTGCTATAACTTAAAAACCCGCCAATTTGGCTTTCGTTAATATAATTAATATTATACCCCACCCATCCATAAACGAATCTAAACCTTGTTTTTTTCTTTATATATTGTTATTGCAAGACTTATTTTTAGACTGGTAGACCATGGAATGGAGACCAGGGGATATAAGAAAATTAAGAAAGAAAGCAGGGCATCTTGATATACAGAAAGCATCATACTCCAGAATACTAACCTCGAGCTCGTGGTTCAAGTACTATGCCAAAATGAATTAAAGCTAGGCCCACAGAACGGAGATATGTTGCACATGCGTTGCTTAGTAATTCGACAAAGCAATTCTTAAGCTCGTGTCTATATAAATTGTCATAGTATGGGCACTGGCCCGGTTGCACGGCTTTCTATATTGTTCTAATCTATAGAAAAATTATGTAATTGATCGCTCTATAAGACTCAACATTGGCGGGATTTGTTATTAAAATGTGTAAGATATTGGTCATAATGCTATTGATCGCGCCTAGCATGGAGGATAGTTCGGACGCCACACTTATGCGACAATGCGCATAGAGTCAGATTCTCTGAATCTTCCTTCAGCTGGCTTCCACTCACATATGAGTACTCATTTTACTCCTTTGACTCACACAACAGATAAATCAGCGTGTGCTGCGAGCGGCAGCTGCGCAGCAGACAAGGTATTCCTTTAGAATAGAGGGCCCCAAACGTTGTGCTACGAGGAACTGCGACTGCGCTAAGGGCAGTGGGGCGGTGAGAGGCGAGCGAGGGAGGCGTGCCGCGCTTGTGAGAGCGAGCCGCGCGGGGGCGCGCGCGGCGCGAGGCGGGCGCGCAGAGAGCGGAGTTGCGAGAGATGGGGGGCGGCGGAGGGCGCGGGGAGTGCGTTGATGAGCGTTGTATTCTAGCTGTGCGCAGAACGAGGGGAGTGTGAGAGCGAGCGTGTGCGAGAGTAGTGAGGCGTAGTGAGCTTATCAAAATTTGCACACACATAAATCTTCCTTCTAATGGTGCTTTTGCGCGACAGACGTGCACTATAGCCGCACATGACGCACATTCATATCGTAGTGTAAACGTGTGGTGGAAATCATTGAGAGGAGACACTGAGTCGTCCAGAGAACTATACACTTTTTTACTACTTAGGAATGGCTATTCCATTTAGTGCGCACTTATCTGCCATCACAAGAAGTTTATCAAGCTATACATTTGTTCGAGATCTTGTGTCCCTGACATCCTGTCACTAATATCCTTTAAACGAACTCATATCTGCGCGCGAGCGTATTTAGTTTATCACTTCTACGAAGATAACTCTGGCGAATTATGTATAATGTTTCCTTGGCTAAAAATCATTTTCTATACTATTATCGATGAGACAAATTAGACGCTCTCGCGCGGGCACTGCTCACACGCGCAGTAGAGTGAGCATGAACAGGTGGCAAAAGCCACTTTCTTAAGTCACTACTAATATCCCATGTATGAATTTATCTTCTCCATTTTAAGTTGTACATCACTTCTTTAGCTAGGTGGTCTCCCGCTACAATCACTCATTATCATCAATCCACCTATGTACGCTTATCTCCACCTGCCAAGAACCTACATTGCAAATAAAACTTATTTATCAGTACATCTAGCACCTTATGATAGGGGAACACCGCTTGATCAAAGATACCATAAATGTCTAAATATACATATGATTTCAACTGGATCTCCTCGGTCGATGCAGTCAGTAATGTATTCCATAAATTCTAAAAGGTTTTGTCTGACATGACCTACTCCTTTCTGAAACGTGCTGGAGTCATACATACCTTGTTATTTTCTAAATATTTCTCTATAAACTTTCAGTAACTTTTCCAAACCTTTTACAACCAGAAGATGTTTAGCTAACTGCCGGCTATATTTCCCTAAATCTTCCTTATCTAACCTTTCTTATAAATATGGCAAAACATAGCCATTGTTTCCAGTCATCTTGGTACCTTCACCAATGTATATGTCGCCTTTTAAGAATGCAAATACAGTGGCCTTTGCAAATGCTGGTTACTACCCTCTTTCAGGAATTCTACGCATATAACCATGCAGGCTGCAAGCTTACTTGGGTCAATATGATCTAATAAACATTTTATATCTTTTACATCAAATTCAAATTCTTTAAGTCTATTTGTTACATGCAAACAAGAACTATTAGTCTCCAAACTATTATCTAATCTTTCCTCAGTAAACACTGAAGCAAAGTAAGCATTGAAAATGTTGACCATTTCCTTATCTGAATCACTAAATTTCATCAATTTTAATTGGACCAATTGTCCTATTCTTACTTTTAAATTTATAAAATGATCCCATTAGAAACATTATTCCCCAACCAAACATTAACTTGCAAAAATCGGCATCATTTCCTCAAAAAGCACAGAATTTTGGGCAGAGACAAGATTTTCAGCACCCTACCCGTAATTTTCAACAAAAAGATTTCAATAATCACTCGAAGCCTCAAGCTCAATCTTATCAAAATAGGCAAAACTCATAGCATCAGAATATCGCTGTGTGTTATCATTGTGAAAGAGGAGGCCATACAACGCCATATTGCCCTTTCAACCCATTTTGTCCCAGTTGTAACGCACCACACAGGAGAGGTTCAAGTTGTAATTGCAAAAATTCGAGGTGGTAGCCAAATGATCCAAGAAATCCCTTAAAACATGCTCCTATTACTGAGAAAATAAAGCAAGATATTATCTAAAATAGATGGAAAGGTGCTGGAATTTATCGTCAAAATTACCAGGGTGTAAAACCACAGAATAAACAAAGATATCAAAACAAAGCACAAATGAATAACAATTCCGAGAGACTTAAACCTACTTCATTCGCAAGAATGGCCGAGCCCACACATTAAAATAAATCAGCTCCAGAAGAGCAATATTCTCAAGAAGAAGAAAACTACTTCTATGATGAAAATGAAAAACAATATTACGATGAGATACCGGATTTTAATACTAAGGGGAGCAGGAAACGAAATAGCACCTACCCTCCGGAAGCTGGACTCTATATAAAAATCAAAAAAGTCTTACACATGTAATTCAGTCCATGTAAATATGTTACAATGTAACGACACTTTACCGTCGCAAGCTGCAATTAATGTTGAAGGTCCAAATCATAATTGTAATTATAATATTTCCAATAACAACTTTAAGATTCATAATATTTCATGTAGGATGCAAAATGCTAATCATTTTTCTTTCAGCAAAGCTTCTCTCCCAAATAATGTTATATATATGCCCAAAGATTAGGTTAGTATAAATTTTGAAGATAATTATGATAGGGACATTTTTTTAAATGAGCAATTTAATACTGCATGCACCAAATATTATACTAATCTCTACGAGAATTTTAACACTAATTTAAAATATGCAAATCTCACCAGGAGCGCTTTATATCCAAACGAAAATAGAATAGCCACAGTAGACGGCATACCGTACAGTCCCAATGGAGAAGCAGATACCATTAGTGGAGACAAAATAGTGAATGTAGAAAACATACCGCACAGTCCTTATGGCAAAGATTATACCATTAATGATACATTAAATGAGAGTGTATGCGAAACTGGGAACGAATGTTGCACTAATTTAACCTTTTCAGATTTGGTTAATACTACTTCCGCCCAAAAATAGGTACGGAAGAGAGTATTCTCCGAGATTGCTCTCATGTATACATAAGAGCAAAAGCACATAGGACTGATATGAATGTGATAAAAGGTAACCTAGCTAACAGCACAAATAATTTTCATAATTGTAGAGCACAAGAAAATCCCTACAATTTGCCCTAAGTAGTTATTATAAGAAGCACTACACAGTAAAGCACAAGGAAATCTCTAAAATTTGCCCTAAGTGGAATTTTAACAACCTCCAAAAGAGGTACATATTACCCGTTTTCATAAGAGGATGTGGAATATGGACCTGTCTCATACCACTAACCCATTCTTTTGCAGGAATATTAGCACCACTGAGAATCCTATATTTCAATTTGAGGGTGATATTGGGGATATTTCGAGTAACCTTTTAAAGCCGAATAATTTTATTTTGAATGATAATTTTCATATAAATATACCACATACATTAAATTTGCGAGGCATAGCAAATGCCCAGGTAGGAAGCAGTGAGATAACAAACGACTCCAAAGTTCACATGCCAAAGTTAAAAACTGGCAACGCAATCACAAACGGAAATAAGAATAGTAGTAGTGGTGGTTTTTGCAAAGGAGACATGACGCAAGTTCAAATAAACATGGTAAGCTTTGAATATGGTAAAAGTAGTAGTGATAACTCAAATCATTTTGGTACTTATATGGTACAGGAAAATGCCAAGGAGAAAGGTAAAGAGGAAAGTAACGCCGATATAGTAGATAGAACAGGGAAGCAAAGTATAGACAGAGATTACGCACAGGAAGATATGGTGAATAGGAATGTAAATGAGAAGCGCGCATTCAATATGTACAGGAGAAACAAAACTGTCAATAGAACTGACGAAATGGGTAGGAACCCAATATTTATATACACTGGAAACAGAGAAGTAAAGAACTCATTAGAATATAACTCTAACAAAAATAATAATGTGGATAATCAAACTTTTAAGAATATTTTATACAAACACAACTCAATAGGACATATTTCCTCTAATTCTCAACATAGTTTTGATATTTTTCCGGCAGGTTTTAAAAATAAGTGTTTCTCTAAATAAGAACACTTAATATATTACCTTTTGAGTTTCATGATTGCAAAAAAAAATTCTTAGATTTAATAAGTAATTTTAATTAATCTCCACCATTAACTTCCTTCCCAGAATTTTATTCTCAACCTTTTCATACCTCCAATCTGAGAAATAAAAATTTGTCACAGGGCACCTTCCCTGAATCTCATAATAGTTTCTCTGAACCTTCAATCTCCTTTAATGAGGCAACGTTCTCAATTTCGCAAGCATCTTCTAATAACTTTAAGTTAGAGCAATATGAATCGATCCACAAACCTTCGCATGACAAATTTTTTCAAACTCAGCCTCAAACATCATATAAAGCTTCTGATCTTTCAAATCATTCTTCTAATTTCACCTCTGATTACAAAGTTTTAACAAACTCTACTACACCACAATTAACTTTATCTTCATCTTTCACAACTGATACTGCTGTACTCATAGATGCAAACTCAAATTCTCAACTTTTAATTAGCCCGGCATATTTTTTTTAGAAACTTATATTACTTTCGATAAGCATACACTACACAAGAAACGCTTTTTGCTAGATTCAGGCAGTAACAGTAGCTTGGTTAAACAGTTCCTTATCTTAGAGTTAGAAAACAAATTTGCCATTAAGATACCCCTTACAAAATCATCCATAACTTTAAAATCAACCACGGGTGATATTTTTGATCAAATAGGAACAACAATTTTGTTTATTCACATAAAGAACAGAGTTTTACCAGTAAATTTCATTGTAATAGATGATAAACTCTGTGATTTTAATTCAGATTTACTTTTGGGGACAAATTTTCTAACCCATCCAAATGTTAGATTTCAAACACATAAAAATACTATCTCTATTGTATCAAACTCTGAATGCAATTCAATCCCTCTCCAGAGACTTTGAATCAATTGGAATGCTCTTGTCAACAAAAATTAAATCTATAACATGCACAAAGACAAGCCCGTATTCCTATACGCTGCTCTAATAACGGGAAGTAGAGAGGGGACCTGCAAAAAAATTTGCAGAGAAAGCTAAGCTGTGGAGGACAAAAATTCTACATAGGCTGATGCGACCTGGGGCCTTGAAACCTATTAATCTAGTCTGCCAGATCGAACCAAAAAAAATCGAGCAAAATTTTAACAGTACCAATGCTGAACTACAAAAGATTTTTGCAAGCAGATTTCACTAAATACCTGCACCACTCAATTATGTTATAAATGCTCACAGGTTGCAGCTATTATATAAGGAGATTTTTTTTTTTTTTTTTTTTTTTTTTTTTTTTTGCTAATCTCAATTTTTTTTCTCCATAAAATTTAAAGTTATCCGAAATATACCGAACGTTTTTATATTTGATTGAATCATACATCAAAATGTTGGTCAATGTATACGAAATTTGAAAAACAAAAAAGAGAAAAGCATAAATGTGTTGGATTTTTTGCTATACCCGAAATAGCAGCTCAATGTAAAAAAAAAAATTTTTTTTTTCAGGTAAAAATACTTCAAAAAGTTGAATTGTGAGCAGCTGCAAAACCGTTGGGTATACTCCCAAATTTATGATAAATAAAAAGAATGTGTATCTCGCCAATTATTATTACAAGTGTTAAAAATTATTATATCAGTGAAAATTTTTTTAACTGCCAATCAATATTGGAAATTTTTCTTTTTCTTTTTTCTGCAACTAAAAAAGAAAAACTTTTTTTTATTAAATCCGGATTTAATACGAAACTTCAGAGCATGTATAATTGGAAAGAATTAAACATATTGTGTTTTAAATAATTTTGATTATATAAATATTATTTGAAGTGTAAAATTGGAAACTTAAAAGTTTTTTAAAAGTTTTCCCGCAAGTAGCAGCAACACCATAAAAACAGAAAATTTTATTCTAATAAAATATGTGTACATCGTCGAGTTATAAAGCCATTAAAAGTTTCATTCTAATCAGATAAATAATAAAAATTAAAGAAAAACACCAATATTAAAAAAAATTTGACAACTCAAAAATCAAACACCATGAAAACTTAATTATTATTTATGCGATCAGTTTGAAAACTTCAGAGCATATATATTTGGGGAAGGTAGACATTTTTTGTTTAGAGAAAATATTTGTATACCAAACAGATTTTGGTCGCTGGCTTCATGGAACATTTTCAAAGTTTTCAAAAAATTTTTCTCGCCGATCGCGGCAAACTGTTGATTAATGATTTTATCGAAATAAATAATTTATATACTTGTAGAGGTACATAAGTTGTGAAAGTTTCATTGCAAACGAATAAATTTTCAAAAAAGTTACATCCCACCAGTTCTAATTTATTTTATTTTTATCTTATTTTTTATTTTTTTTTTTTTTTTTTTTTTTCTACCAAAAAAAAATTCATGAAATTTTTTTTATTTTTTGTTCAATCAATACGAAACTTTCAGGTCATATACTACTAGGCAAGGTTCATATTCTTTGTTTAGATAAATGTTTTGTAAAATCAAGGGGTTTGCCGCTGCATGAGGGGAAACCTTTGAAAATTTGAAAATTTTCCCATACACAGAGGCAATTCCATTCTCCATACAAAAAATTTATTTAAGCAAAAAAATGTGTATCTTTCCCCAATTATACTTGCTCCGAAAGTTTCCTGCTGATCGTATTATTAATAAAAAGGTTATCGTGATTTTTCATTTATGACTTGCTAAAATTGAACACCGCCCCGTATCCCCCTGTATATTGTGAATAAAATATTTTATGCCTATTAAAAATACCCACATCATTGGAAAGAGCATTCAATTCTACACTAGAAAGTGTTAAAACATAAAAATCATTGAATTGATGATTACTACCTTCAAAAGTTAGGAAACCCTAAACGCAGCGTCCCCTTAATGATAGACACTGAAACTCAATACAATCTTTCTATTATTGAAAATGTTACTCTTGATTTTTTTTCTAGAACCCATCTATCTGTAAAAGCACTCTTTCCTGCAAAATCTTCCCCTCCAGATCATCTTATTCTTAGTTCAGAAAACGCATATCCTCACAATTATTTATTCATATTACGTTTTAAGTTCTGTTATTAAAGGACATGTTCTTTTGAACATTATTAATATGTCTGTTCTTTTTCGGTTAACCACCCACAAAGATATATCGATCATTTTAAAATATCATTGTTACATATTAAAATTTAATTTTGAATAACAATTTTTTTTTATCATTTAATAATAATTTATTTATTATTATTTGTTTGGTGAGGTTTAAAATCTAGAATCAATTTGTTTAATTTAACTTCGGATAGTGTTAATTAACAACTTTATTCTTACTATAGTTGTTATCTAAGAAAGATGTCTTAATAAAGTTAGTAAGAGATATTAACACTAAAGAAAAAGCAATAAAATTTTTAATTGCTAAAGAAATCCTTCATTCTAGTCGTACTTGCAAGAATGGCCATAAGATAAATCTTTGCGTCAATGCTAAAATTGAAAAATGGCGTTATTACAGTAGAGATCGTAGAAAAGAGATAAGCCTACGGAATGATACGTGGTTAGAACGCAGTAGGATACCATTGGACACCTTAATATTTTTTTTATTTTTAGTTGGTGTCATAAAATGGCTTCCACCAAATTTTGTATGTCTTAATTTAAATTAAGTACAGAAACGATTACAGACTACAAGAATTATTTACGAGAAATATGCGAGCTTTCAATATTAGAAACTCAAAACTCAATTGGGGGATACAGCACCATTGT
Organism: Trachelipus rathkii; assembly: GCA_015478945.1. Classification (NCBI taxonomy): domain Eukaryota; kingdom Metazoa; phylum Arthropoda; class Malacostraca; order Isopoda; family Trachelipodidae; genus Trachelipus; species Trachelipus rathkii. The sequence goes on from JABUQX010099996.1 coordinate 18,297, forward strand.
AGAGATTGATGAGAGCTCATCTCAAAGAGAAAATACAATAAAGGCAGAATGTTCCCAAATCAATGGGTTTTCGGCGGGTTATGCTCAGAAACAAAGGAATGCTTCTTATGTTTGGTACCGAATAGAAAGGCAAATACGTTACTAAGCTTAATTTCAAGAAGAATACGGAAAGGTATAACTATTATTTCAGATGGATGGGACGCTTATAAGGATATTTCAAAGATCAAAGATATGGATTACAATCATTCAGAGAATTTCATTAATTCATATAATGGAGCTCATACGCAGACTATTGAAAGATTATGGGGAATTCTGAAATATAGAAGCAAGGTAGAATGCATAACTAGTCGTTTAATGTTGCAATCATATTTATACGAACAGATGTGGCGACAAAAAAATAAAGGAAAGGACCTATTTGTGGAGCTATTAAAGGAATAGTCAAATTACTTCCTGCTAATGTTAAAGACAAATTATGAATTAAATTGTTTAGTTTATTAAAATAATCGATTAAATTTATAAAATAATCGATATATCGTTGTGGGGGGTTAACCGAAAAAGAACCTATTTATTCACAGGTAGCGTTTTAAGTTCTGTTAATAAAGGACATGTTCTTTTGAACATTATTAATATGTCTGCAACGCCTTACACTCTGCAAACAAACTCTTTTCTGACTATAGCTAATCCTCTTTTCACTCTCGATACTCCTTTTGAAACTTCGCAAGCTAATTTAGCTTCCTCCTCTAAAGGCCTCACCCCGTCGCAATTACGAAAAGCTTATAAAGAGATAGTGCAGAATTCTTTTAAAAACGAAGAAGACGAATGCGCTACACTCGCAGATCCTAATCAATTAGAAAAATTATTGGACCTTCTAATGGTATACAAAGACATCATAGCTTTGGAGGACGACGAAGTCCCAATCTGTCCACTAGGAAAATTTAACATCACATTCAAGGAAGACGCACCAAAGGTGATCTACCGCCCTCAGTACCGACTGCCCCATCGGTATCTGACTCAGATTGAAGAATGTTTGGAATCTTCTCAGAAGAAAGGATATATCCGCCATATTTCAAGTCCCAATTCGGCCCCTCTATTGGTAATCCCGAAGAAGAGTTCACATAAGCCCCGGATCGTGGCAGACTACCGTCTGTTGAATTCTCATACGGTTTTGAACAGGCTCCCTATGCCTTGCATTTCAGACGTCCTGAGTTCTCTAGTTGCATTTATAGCAGTTTGGATCTTAAAGATGGTTATAACTGCATTGAAATCGAGGAAGACACTCAACCTCTTCTTGCATTTCGAACCACAAGGGGACAATATGCCCCACAATTTTAAATTTTGGTTTGTCAAATGCACCAGAGTTCTTCGCGAGGACCATGGAGCTATCCCTTTCTCACCTGTTAGGCGATTAAAATTTGAAAAGGGTTTTCAATTCTTTAAGAAAACACAGGCTAAAAATGAAACTGTCTAAATGTCGATTTTTTAGGACTAGTTTGCTTTTCTTGGGTTTCAAAATTTCTAACAAAGGGATCTCTCCCGATCCTATTAAGTTAAAAACTCTTACAGCTTTCAAGCCACCGACAAACGTGTCGGAAACTAGGTCTATTTTAAGTTTCCTAAATTACTTCTCTTATTTATTAGCAAATTACTCAGAAACTATTAAGCCGATCACACAGTTATTGCATAAAAATACTCCTTTTATCTGGGGTCCTGAACAAGAAAAAGCTTTCTTAACCCTGAAAAATAAACTTTTATTGCAACCACAATTATGTTATCCTGACTATAATAAGCCTTTTTTTATCAACACTGATGCATCGAACGTTGCTATGGGAGCCTTGTTATTTCAATTAGACGATAACAACAAAGAAAAACTCTTGTCTTTTATTTCTACATCGCTTTCAAAAATAGAAACAAACTGCTCCACTATTGAACAAGAAGCCCTTGCAATAGTGTTCTCATTGCGTAAGTTTAGCAATACCATTTTTGGATATGCGGTGACAATAATCACAGACAATCAACCCCTGATCCATCTCATCAGGCATAGGCTGCTATCCGGCCGCCTAGAAAGATGGAATCTTTTCATTTCTCATTTTAACCCTACCATTATATACAAGCAGGGAAAATTAAATATTATTCCTGATTATCTTAGCAGTAATCCACCTCCCCTCACTCATACTTTCGCTCAAAATACGGTTTTGCCCACCACACGCTTCCGCCTTACAAAAGAAACATTTGTAAAGGAACAAAAAGCGTGCAATAGATTAAAAGATCGTTATGCCTTTGCCAAGCCTTTAATTTCTCATAACAAAAACCTCTTGATCAGCAAGATACTTCCGCCGACACCTTTCCGCATGTTCTTATAATCCTCCACTATGCCACTCAAAATGGAAACTTTCTTATACAAGTTTCTGATTCAATGATCCATTCAATCATCGAATATAATCATGATTCGTTACCTTTCGGGCATCGTGGTGTTGAAAAAACAGTCCACCGCATTCGAGAAAAATATATATTCCCAAAACTATATACTCTCGTTAAAAAACATTGCAATACATGTCTCTCTTGTCAGAGAGTGAAGGGAAATATACCTAGAAATTCCGAAATCAAAACCTACCCCCTGCCCTTCGAACCGTTCGCAAAGGTACATCTGGATGTGCTGGGACCACTCCCATCCTGCAAGATAACAAAGTCAAAATATATACTAGTTCTGAAGGACAGCCTCACAAGATATGTGGAGCTTGTCCCTCTGCTTCAGCACACCGCGAAAGATGTGGCTCAGCGATTCTGGAAAGAGTTATATGCAGCCATAGCACACCAGAAGTAGTATTGACAGACCGAGCCCCGGAATTTACTTCTCATATTTTTAAGAAGATTTGCGCTCAGTGGGGTATAAAGGCGGTAAATATAGATGTCCACCATCCTTCTAGCAATAGTTTGGCGGAGCGAGAAATGTAGAAGATTGCAAACCATCTCAGGCATTATGTAAATTCCAACCATGATAATTGGAGTAAGGTGATCCCTTTTACTCAGATGGCTATCAATTCCACTTCAACAATTCTTCTATCGGTTGTACTCCTCATTTCCTTCTCTATACCTATAACAAGAGGCTCCCATGGGACCTCCCTAACTATGTCTCCCCTTTTACTAAAGGCTCTGAGCCACAAAAACCTACTAATGATTACATCAAAGATTTAGCTAAAAGAGCCAATCTCATTAGAGACCAGGCTCGCAAACACCTTCAGCAGGAAACAACAAAACAAATGGATAGGCAACACAAAAAAGCTAATTCCACCCCTATTAAAATTGGTGATTTTGCTTTTATATTTGATGTAAAGAAACCAAAACAATCACCAAAACTATTTTCAAAGTGGACAGGTCCATTTCAGGTAAAGCAGTTGGTACACTTTAACAAGTTACTTTTACAATGTTTAAAAACATCTAAAATCTTTACTGTCCATAGGGACAATATTAAAATCTCAAAACTTAAGGCAGATAAAGTACCCATTTCCAACCCCCCTCCAAAAAACGCCATTCTACCATCTAAAAAGCAACTTCCAAAAATCATCCAGCAAATACAAACATCTCCAAATCCTACCCCAACCATTCCCAATACCATTTATTTCCAAAGACATCCTCCAACTTTCTTACAAACACCTCAACAACCACCTACACCTCCTCCATCTCATCCTCATTCACCACCTCCCTCTCATTCACCCCTCCCCCTCATTCACCCTCTCCTTCTCAATCACCTCCTGCCTCTCATGCTCATTCACCTCCTTCCTCCCACGCTCATTTACCACCTCCAAATCCCAATTTCCTTTTTTCTCCTTCCCCTACAAAACGAATCACTTTCAAAGGATTTCCCAACGCATTACCTCCAAAACTATCTTTTGACGATCTTCAATCACTAACCCAGTCTTCAGCATCCGGAATTCATACTCCCTCACCACCCAAGTTACCCCCTAGACTCCATTTCAAAACATCTCATCCTATCCCTATTCCTCATCCACCTATACCACCCCCACCCCCTCTCTCAAGGACCTTTACAACCTCCATCAACACTCCAAATTCCTTCTACACAAGACACACTTCCACAACTTCCTATTACAACACCTAGAAATTTATTCCCTCCATCTCCAGATAATATAGATCACGAGACCATACTTATGTCCCAAATTTTCCGATGAGATCAACTAACTTATCTCATCCGATGGCTTTTAGAAATAGACAACAGGGTACAATAATGAGAGGAAACAGAGAATATAAGGTTCCTCCTAAACAAAACATACCTCAAGGTCAAGGTTTCCCACCTCCCAGACCTCACAAACCTTAATATTAAAATTTTCTTTTAAAGTGCAAATGGTAGAACCCATTATACATTTACATCAAAGACATATTAGAAATAGGATCTTTCAACATGTAAAAATAGAAAACTGTAAATACATTTTCAAGTAATAATAACAAAAAGAAAATTTTATAATTTAAACATCAAAAACCAGTAACTTTAATTTTATCTTCATAATAAAGCATTGTGCAAGAACCATTTCTCATAAAACTTCATATATTTTCTTCACAGGCAAGATGATTATCAATTGGTTCTTCTTTCAAATATTAACAGCATCCTTCTCTCATTAAAAAGAAAACACCAAATCAAAATTCGAAATACACCCAGGATTCATATTGAAACAGACAGGGAAGACCAAATTCATAACTAGTTATTTAGAAATAAACACCACTCTAAAATGCTCACAAGAATTACACGACAAAATTAAGGAAATCGTGAGTCATAATAGTTATTTAACAACAACATACATACCATATCTGAAGAATAAGTTTATAGATTTCACACAGATATAACCCCCCTTCACCAGAATTAAAATATATTAATTCACTATTACTTGAAAGAAAAACAGGTTAATAAATCCTTTCCAAGAACCCTGAATTATCCCATTTCCAAAATTACCAAAATCAGTTTAAACCATAACTAGAATTCAAGAGAGGATCAATAGATTGTAAGAGGCACTGCTTTACCATATTAATTTGGCTACAGGACCGACCGATGACCAAGACATACAAGATTAACACCAGGAATAAAACCTCTACAATGATACTAGAACCAATTTTACAAAGGTTAAACAAGCAAAGTAGAACCGACGAGAGAGTAACAGAGCACGGAAGAGATACAATGTAACAGACATTAAAGGAAATCTGATTAGTGTATTTACAAAGTAGATCTAGAAGTACTTCGACATCTCATCGCAATTTAGAGAAACGTAACAGTGCAAGAGAAAGGAGAGAGAAATCGTTCAAAATTTAAAGCAATGACACCCTCAACAGATGATAATCCGGCAGTATATATGAAAAAGGTACTTGATGCACAGAAGTACGAACAACGACGTGAGTAATGATGGATGGTCACAGAACGATAGCTAGGAGCAGGAAGGAGCAGAAGAGAGAAGACCGAAATACCCCATCTAGAATGTATGAATAGTGTACCCTAGACGAGAGTAACCTGCTTGAACTGCAATGACCAGTAATGTAGGATCAAGATATGATGGAAACAGATCGAAGAGACCGAGAGAGAGATGAAGAGAGAGAGAATACCACTGATGACAACGAAACTTGATCTAGACCAGAAATCTAATGCGTTATCTCATTGTGCACGATTCAATGTGATTAAGAGAACATGAGAGAAGCCCTTACCTTCGTCTCCGAACATATGATTTCATTCTTTTCGAAGTAAACTCCTTACGAAACTCTACAATATATTCCTTTCCCCCACTCCTTTCAATGAAAAAACTTATTTCCAGAATCAATTACACAATCCCGAGTAACCGACGTATGTGAGAACTTATCTCCGATCAGAAGAGTAATGAGAAATAACGCCTAAAGAAATTTTTCTAGCAAAAAGATAAAAAAGCTTGCCTGACAAAATCAGTGCAGGTATGTGACAGAAACAACTCTTGATTCTGTAGTAGTTACCTCTGCGTTTCGCCATTTCTAGCACCCGTGTTCCAATCTCCTATGAACTATGATGGTTATCTGATCTGACATTAACTTTATAACCAAAGCCCCAATACTTGGTTGCAGTTGCGGGCGTATCATCCACACCATCACATGATACTTTTGAGCTAGTTAATTTTGATCTCACACCTCCAACTTATCCTTATAAATTTCCATATATTATAATCTTAAATATTGGAAATTCAAACTCTACTGCTCTTTTACTTCCCCTATAGTAGAATTCCTCAATTTCTTTTGCCCTAGGAAATACAAACTCATAGATATCTTTACCTAACTAATACCTTTATTGTATTATTCTACCCACTAGTATGATTGTTATCAAAATGAGTATAGGCTCAGTAAAAATATAATATTAACTTCTTTCTAAATATTTACCTCACCATTCATCATTGGACAACTATGTTAAAATTTCAAAGGAGGTACATCTTCCTGAGCATCTAGATATAACCCATGATTTCCTTCCCTAATGTAACTTCGTTAACTTCCAAGATTATTAAATTGATAATATAAAAATCATTTTTTTTACAATTTTTCCAACTAATTATCTAGTCGATATAGGATTTAATTTTTTCATAACTCATCTTGGTTATACCTAAATCACAGGAATTAGATACAAGAGAGCGGTTCAGTACACCTAAGATCGGATTTTTATAAAATAAATACATCTATCCGCTTTGTGTTCGACGGGGCTATCTCTCTTCCTTTTTTGTTTTGTGGGTCGGTTGCAGCATTGCTTGCTTCGCCACTTCTTAAAAAGATTACTACACATTTTTTTTTTTTTTTTATACATTCAAATCTGCTATACTAGCCACCCCAGGCTATTCCTGCAGCTCCTTTCTTGCAGCCCCCTAATGTTACAGGTTATACGTGTGAGCTATCCAAAGTTTTATTTAGATTTGTCAGTTCTGGTTAAATATAATCACATACAATTCATGGTATATACCCTAGTATATTGGTTCTGAGAGGAATCAGATAGCATAATCTCCTCATATAAATAGCCACACATTCTTCATTATTCCTATTAAATATGTATTCTAGTTTTTTTTTTTAAGGCGTCTTGTTGAAACTCACTAATATGAACAAAGATACTTTCTGTAATAGAGACAAAAAAAATTATATTTAAAATTATAATTTGTCTCAGACGATGGAGAATTTCCTTATACCCTGTGTGTTTCTAAGTTATGCATTTTCAGACATTTGTGCTCAAAATCTCACCACCGTCTCTCGATTCCAAATCTCAAATAGTACTATCTTCAGTGGTTTATTTAATATATCTCTTTGTCCTTGATAATTTGGTTCCTAATTTCTCTTTCCCCTAAGTCAAAAATTGATGAATGGGCTCTTGTGAAGCGTAGAATTGTGAGGCGGTTCGACCAATGCCTTCCACTCTCCTCCTCAAATAAATTTATTATAATGTCACTTCATTATGACATTTTTATTCATCAAACATGTTCTTTACTCCGCAACACTTGTTTATTACTAAAACACTTTTCTTTATCTTGGTTCACTAGGCCACATTATCATTTCTGTATCTTGACCACTTCTCTTCAATCCTTAAACAGGAATGACTGTTCGTAAATTTCTTTAGGGGCTTAAAATTGGCAATGGACATAATCCAACATGATATAATAAAAAGAATATTGTTAATCTACAAGACTTTATATCTTTACATATGCTCTGGATGTCAAATTGTGTTCCCACTCATGCCTCCCCGGTTCTCCTCCTCTAAAGTTCGACCGGCGAAGCATCCCAGCTTTAAAGTTCGACCGGCGAAGCATCCCAGCTTCCAAAACCACTCTCTTTTAAGATTATTGTTTTGTATTTTATAAATAGTAAACTATTGATGTATTAAACTATCCTATAGAGCGGTTCTCATCTATATAATATGTGTCCTTCTTCACATAGTAAGAGAGTTTTATTCCTTTATTTCTCTTTACTTTCTATTTATGTTTTTGTTAAATGTTAAAATAATATTTTAACTTATTTTATGTTGTATTTATAATGTGATGAAATTGTAGGAATAGTTTTTTCATTATTTTTTCCACTCGTAGCTTTAACCCAATAAATAAAAATTTTACTATACTAGCCATGTGAGGTTTTATGTTTTATCTTTTATAAGGTTGTACGTGATATCTTTGGCAGCGCTCTATAGGCAAAAACAAACCGTAATACATGTGTAATTGTGGATTGTTAGCGCATTACTACAATATATTAACCATAGAGAAGCCCATGGAAAGATTTTGTACAATATTTGTTATAATAACATATGCAAAAAGGCGTTTCGAATTTCTGTAATTTGTTAATATTACGTGTGCGCCAGAATAATTAACAAAATGAATCAGCATTTTTATCAGCAATTTTAAACGGTGATTTCTGCCTGAACTACAAAAAGACTTTTTTTCAAGCGGATTTCAACTGAAATAACTTTCCATATATCATATATTTTATGAATAACATTATTTGATGTCGCAAATCAATATCTTGTCAATTTTGCTTATTTTGATTTTATTTGCATAAATCAAGCGTCATCTTTTTTTGTTGGATTTACAATTAAAAATAGTTCAGAAATATACCAAAAAGTGGTTTTATTGTATATGCTTAAAAAAATACTGTTGTTATACAGATCACATTTTGTGGTAGTATATAATATATATATGATAGAACATAAAAAATAAATTAATATATTAACAAAAATATTTGATACTAAGGAAGTTCAGCTGTATATTTTTTTTTTTTGTTATACTCTCTCTTTTTTGCCACCGAAACAAAATATTGGTATTAACGATTTCTATAGTAAAGTTATAGAGGAAAAAGTGTGTGTCTATTAATAGGAAAAAGTATAACTAAAAGATAGACAGTCTCGATTTGTACTGTGGAGGCAAGAAACTACTAATACCAAATATGTTTTTGAGAAAAAATTACATAGATTATATTAATATATAATTGAATAATAATGTGTTTCTTGCCAAGTTTAACTTTAAAGTTTGTTTAAATATAATTTTTATTCTGTAATGTGAATTTGTATGACTATTCTTTACCTCCAGGATATATGTTGCCCCTCCTCGTCGAGATCCACGTTTCAGCCTTTCCTCTCCATCCGAACCCACCACCAAAACAACCCCTAGTCACATAGAGAAATTGTCTTTAAATCTAAAAAAAAATGTACACAATTTATTGCCATATTCAAAATATTATTTCTGAATTAATCATTTACTCTTTTTCATGTTCTTTTTGTTTCCTCGACTTTCCTTTTCTTAATTTTTTTATTTTCGTTTCTTACTCTATCCTAATATAATAACGAGAAAAATCGATCATTATATCTTCTTATTCTTAATATAATAATAAATAAATATGTACACCAAGAAATGTAATACGAGAGACTTTCAGTAGACATGTTTATGACTCTCCAGAAAGAGGTAAACAACACTTATTTGTCGACTCTATTTAGTATATCTATACAGTTGATCTTTCTCTGTATTATCAAAACCGTACGCTCCGTTATAGCCGTATCATGTTCAATAGAAGTGGTAAACATCTTCAATTAAATTTTATAAAATGAGGTTTACCACGCAAGGTTACAAATGATAGGGGAGGTGCAGGAAATAGTCCATTGCACAACAATCGTGCTATCCCCTAAATTACACTCACAGTCTTGCGTGCGTTCACCCAAGTAGAAAATCTTCTATCTTGAAATAAAAGTGGATGTGCATAAGCACGAATCTCTTTGGTGCTCTACACTGATCAAACTGGTCCCATAATCATGCTACAGTTTCTCAATCTTTGGCTCTATATAGCTAGTGGAAATTTACTAAGTCGACTTTAGCTGATCTTTTAAACAGATGTCCATAACATTATAGTGAAATTAAAGTGTTGTGCTGACACCTAATACTAAGAGACTCAATACCATCTCACGACACCCATTAATAGAGGATAAATCTCTCTTGTTCGCACAACTCAAAAATCAAAGAATAACCATGAAAAGCAACTCCTCCTTAAATTATTATGTTATTCCTAAATACACGCTCTGCACATTTGTGCCCTAGGTTAATTCGGTCACTTATATAACTACTCGGGACATTTATGAACGTGTAGAGAGTATCAGACATTTTCTTTTTCATGAGATAAAATTTTTGATATTGTGACCCAATTTCCCTGATTTGTCTGCTGCTCATTCTCGTGTGATGAAGCATCCTTTTTCTAAGTTTCCGAGACAGTTTTTCTCTTTGATGTAATTTACTTCGGCAAGCCGATCATATTCAATGCGGGAGCTCATAAAAAAACTTGAGGCTTTGGCATACCATATACCTAACTCCTTAGAACTTTGTAGCGATATGTATATCTTGTAGGGGGATAAACACATAGCTTTATAGCGCTCGGATAGACCATAGTTCATGCCTAATCCTGAGTATTATATCATTAACAAAAGTACAGCGCCCAACACCTCGTTTTCCAACTATGAGCTTTTAGTTTAAAAATAAAAATTTCCTCTCCTAATTGTAAGGGCTACTAAAATAATATCTCTCATGAAATTATGTTTTTCTCCAATTTTTGTTCTTATCTAATCACAGACACTTAAATACCTCCTCCCTAAGTCAGATACTTATGAGACAAAAGAATAAAACATATATTTGTGATTATGCTCGAAAGATCTCTTAGTGGCTAGAAAACCTGAAATCAAGTAGAGCATGAGAACCACGTACACCTGTATAATGTCATTTCCGCCACTGCCGTGTGGCTGATATACTTTGCACAGAGTGTGTAGATTATTATATAGGACTTCCTCCCTCATGCACAAGAGAGGCAAATACTGTCGTTCTACCACATACCTATAAACGGTATGTTGTATCTTTACATATACAATGAAACTTCCATCCATTTTTCAACCACACACACTTATGATCATCGCGCGCTTTGAACTAACCGTAAGATTTTTCGATAGCTCAGTTTCCTCTCATCGCCTCAAAAATCTTGGGGTGCTGATCGTTAAAGTACTCCACTTATATATATAACAGCCAATCACATCGTGCATAACTCCGATTTTGTCAAGTTCTCCTCCACAGTCTCAAAAAATGGCTATACCCCCGCACTGTATCCCTCGCATGGTATATGGTAATGCAGGTCAAGGCTATTCTTTTTGCGCCACTAGATTCGCATAAATTAGAACCCAGGCACTACATGATTCGCACATCAGCGCGAGAACACTGGTAAAATTCTACACTAGGATATGAAGTGCTGCTCGTTATCAATCACCCTGTGAACACACTTTCTATCGATTTACGAAGTTGCCCCCAGTGTGTAAGCCTTGAAAGTTGAATTCACTACCACTCTAAGTAAGAATCGAGGAAATCTCCCTTCTTCTCCGGACAAGCGAAACAGTCCCATATAAACTGGTCGCTATAAAAATCATTTCGAATTGCGTATTGTTCTTAACAGGAATAATCGGCCATAATACTCAGCTGTGTGCGTCTGCACCCTTCGACTTGCGTGCCCATGGATCGAGCCATCCTAGAGGAAAAAGAATTATTCCGAGATATTACTATTTTTTTACAGCAGATGTAGCAGATAAGCGCATCACAAAAATTTATGATACTATCCTTAATTCCGGGCTTAACAATCCCTTTGCAATGTAATGTTGACTGTTATTGCATTTCTATCTTAACGACTAAATTATTGGGCATATCAAGCTAACTATCCTCTTTGGCATATTCTATCCATAGACTTTACTCTCATAATCCAATATTAGTTAATGATCTCTACTTGACATCAATCTTAAAAAATCTGTACCATACTCTCATATATGAAATGCAATTATGAGTTAAATAGTCCCTATCAAAATTTCTGGCTGTGATTTCGCTAGCATACAACTGTTGATACTCCGCACATTACGTACGCACGGGTGGAAATGTGGCCACTCCATCAATCTTACGTAGTGTCTCTAAATACTAGGGACTGTAGTTGTGAGGCGTCACATCCTTGCTTTTATTTCATTCTCTTTACATTTCCTTTCCCCTATCTTAATCATATTCACTTTCTCCCCTACTATGATGCGTCAGTATTTTTATACCAGATTAAGTACTAAAATTAATAAATAGTAGACATATAATATGATATTTGCAACGATTTATATCATCAGTGAATTGACTATTTATCCTTAACAAGACATCTTCTCATCATTTATACGTAGTGTAATTCTCAGGATATAGCGAGTGGGTGCAAGCGGCTACACAGCATTGCGACTTCTCCTAACCAATGCTGGCTTCGTAAAATTTCAACCCACCTACAAAGTGGAGGTACTCTTCCGCATGAGATGTAACAGACTTTATATTTCTATCTTGAGTAAACTTGCTTAACAAATATCCCGTCAAGTAATTAATTATCAATATAGTTTTGTAATTGGTGACCCCATTCACTTATTTTATTGGTTTATGGGCTTATTGACCTACGTATAGTAGGCCTTGTATTGCATATTCAGATAACATGAGAGGAGCACAAAATATCTCCACCATACCATATTTTCAGGAGTTTCAGTACCTTCCGGATGCCATTCCTAATCTCAAGTGGAGCAGTCGGGAGCATCACACAGCTATATTAGCACTCAATATTGACTCCCACTAATCAACCGCTCCTCACGACACAAAAGCATATTTGTGCGTATCTTGTTGGTCTCAAATCAGAGATAGATACGACACGTTGCTGAACGATATATTAGTGATCGAGCTGAAGGAAGTATGTGAACAAGATAAAACTAGTATTAAATTATAGACTAATATGAGAAAGAGACCGAAGAATAATTTGTGAATTCCTGAATGGTTATATCCTCCCAACGATTGTACGAAAAAACACATATATCCACGATCCGATGATACATTGCACGCGTAATGTTTGAGGTTGGTGACACACTTGGGACACCACCTTTTTATATAATCATTTACATTTCACTCAAGTACAATACTCCTAAATGTGTATTTAGTGTTCAGTCAAGCCAACCCTATTTCAACCATATTTTATGCCTTTTTAATTTTCGTCAACACCCAACCTTCTGATTACGGACCCTGTTTTCTCAATCATATTATTACTAAATTTGTCACAACACCTGCTACACCAATAGTGGTGTTTCTTGAGTGTGTCGACTGTTGAGAAACTCTTGTAACACAGGATGGTCCCCCTCAACACCTTCTGTGAACCACCAACGAAATATGGTGGCATCTCCAACTATACATCTCCTATTCTTCGAGAAGAGTATTTTTAAACCAACTTTGTAAAAAAAATAAAGAGCTAAATCTCTAAATTATATATATATGTATATCTTCATAAGATTGAGTAATATATATACTCTCTATTAATAAAAGATCACCATATATTTTGATTTTTGTTATTGTAATCTTAGGGACTAATTTATTTTTAATATATTCCTAATATATTTTTATTCAGTAATTGATTTACATTTACTCAGTTTATTTAGTGTTGTTGGGAAGATTCATTTAACACAAAAAAATGATATTCAATTTCCACCATATCTCCACAATCATCCCTTTGACATTTGAAGTGTATACTAGGGTATAATAATTGAACAAAAGTGGGGGAAGACCATCCCAGTTGTACTGAACTCTTTTATATGTGGCCGCACCGTAGCACCTCAATGCGTTCGACGCTTCATCTAGATTACTAGTGAAGATGGAATACATGTGTACATCTAAGTTTCGAAAAGGAATAATCTAGTGATTACTCTATTTATAATGAAATAAAAAAAGTTAATATTAATTATAGCTCTAATATTATTTTGTGATTTAAATAATAAGCGTATATTATTAATTATTTCTATATATATATATATTATATATTAATATATATATAATATATTATATATAATAATATTATATATAATATATATTTATATTACATGATATATTATATATAATATTATAATAAATATTATATATATATTATATTATGGAAAACAATATCCAAACAACCTAAACTAAATAATCACCAAAAAATAAATAAAAATTTATTCTTCCCCCACCGTGCATATTTATTATTCATAAATTTTTTTAGGATATACTCTAAAAAAATAATAATGAAGCTTAAAAAAAATGAAAATGATTCAAGTCTTTAGGAAAAAAGTAACAGCCTCTTAAAGTTTAAAATTTTCCCGTAGGCTTTCTTATAAAAAAAAAGTTAGTTGAAACTCGTGCTCGTTTGAGAGCCATCCTAGTTCTTTATGATAAGATATGTTTAACGTAAACATAGATTTTCTCTGTGTATACCATACCTAACAAAACATATCATAACCTGAACTAAAGGGCATGAAATGAGACCTAAGCTGGATGGATCAAAAATGAAAAGTCTATGGGAGTTTTAACAACTTTGAGAGGCTGTAACTTTTTTTCCTAGAGAGACTAGATTTTCGTTTTCAAGTTTGTTGAACTATTATTTGTTTTTAGGACTAATAACTATATAGTTAAATCTTATTAACCTGAACTAGAGGCCCTAAAATGAGACGAGCAGGAGGCCCACAAATTTTTTTTATAACAAAATTGGAAAAATTTAAACATTGAAAGTATAATTTTCCTAAGGACTTAAATCATTTTTTTTTTTTTAAGCTTCATTATTATATTATTTTAGAGTATATCCTGTGATTTAAAAAAAAAAAAAAAAAAATTTATAAGAAAACCCTATGGGAAAATTCAAACTTTGAGAGGCTGTAACTTTTTTCCTTAAGAGACTGCTGATTTTCATTTTCACTATTCTTCATTATTATTTTTTTTAGAGCATATCCTGTGATTTTCATAAAAATCAGGGGGACACCCCTCTGCACTATTAATACCTCTTATTTACTTATCACATGATTATTATATATCAATTTTTTTTTTGTTTAATTATCTTAAAATTATTGTTTCTGTCCCTTTTTTGGTTTTATTTATATAATTTGTCCTCAATTTCAAATTTGAAAATCTGGAATACCCTTAAAAAAGGCCTGACTGCCAACTTCATACAGTGATGGCTCTTCCATCTGCTTCTCATGGGAGAAAACTGCGTTCTCCACCATCAGAGAAAAACGGAAGGCCTAGGTCTTACAGAGAAAAAAAAAGGGTAAATATATAGCTGAGGTGACATTTACGTAACCATTGTATTAAAACAATAAACTTTCAATTTACAAAAATAGTATCGAAAAATTCTTTGTAGTCTTTATTTTTTATCGATTCAATTGCATTTTAAATGTATATTTTCACTAAAAAATATAAAAAATAACGCTACTAAAAACAATTTCTGACTTCCTTTCGTCGTGTAGGGATGAAAAACGCGAAAATAAAATGTTAGTATATTAGGGATGGCCATAAAAAATATCGATATATCAAGATATCGATAGTTTGAGCTCAATTGATATTGATATTTTTTTGGCGTATATATCGATTTTTCGATATTTTTTCTTAATATCGAAAACTCAACATTTTTTTTTTTTTTTTTTTTTTTTTTTAAATGGCCGGAGAAAAAAAAATCTTTATCCCCCTCTCCCGACACCCTCTCCCTTTCTCCCCATATTTCGTTCCTCGCTTCCTCCTTCCTCGTTCCTCGTTTCTCCCCCGATATAATGCCATGTATAAAATATATTTTCTACATTCTTTCTATCAGGGTTTGGGGATTTTTTTGGATTTTTTATTGAGAAAAAAATCAATTTTTTGATTTTTTGGAATTTTTTGGAATTTTTTTGGAATCGTGACGTCACGCGAAATAGAATTTTGTAAACAAATTTTTTTTTTTTAAGTTCGATAAGTTTTTTAACCCTAGGCCCTATATTTGAGTTCAACATCTTAAAATAGGGCTTATAGTCTATGACACAATGAAACCGAAACAATGACACAATTATTTGTAATAATGATAATATATTACATCAGAAATAAAAGGAACATGTTTGAAACATGATCTTTTGTTGACATTTTAATAATGTAGAAATTAGAAACAGAGTAGCCTTGCTATGATTATTATTCTAATTTTTTATTTTCTTATTCGAAATTAAATCACTTAAATATCCCAAAAAAATTAAAATATATATATAAATAAGCAAAAAATCTTTGAATTTTTTGGAACAAAAATCAGTTGAAAAAATCAATTGATTTTTTCGGTGCCATCCCTGGACCGTTTTAGACTTTTCCGTCTTTTCGTCTTCTTTTCTGTCCGATTTTCCGAGGCACTTATCCTGCTTTTTTGACAGCCTTTCCAGGTGATTCTTCCTTCTCAAGGATAAGTGAAACAGGAGAGAAATATTTTCTCGTTGAATGAATTTTATTTACAATAATAAAATTAATATTTAATAGGGATGACACGAAAAAAATCAAAGGATTTAAATCAACTGATTTTTAATTTTTTTGATGTTTTCACTTCTCAGCAGGGATGGCACGAAAAAAATCAAACGAAAATAAATCACCTTATTTTTTTTTACTTGATTATTTTATCAAAAAAAATCATGATTTTTTTTATTTTTTTTTTTTTTATATATATATATATATTATAATAATATTATATATAAAAATGATTTATGTATATATACTATATATATATTATATATATATATAATACTTTATATTATATATATATATATTATATATTATATATAATATATATATAATAATTATATATATATATATATATATTATATAATATAATAGATAATAATATATATAT
>JABUQX010099998.1:0-17500 GCA_015478945.1 Trachelipus rathkii
TTAATAAAATTAAAATATAATGATTGTATATATATATATATATAATATATATATATATATATATATATATATATTTTATATATATATATATATATATATATATATATATATAGTAATATATATTATAGTATACTATATATATATAGTATATATAATATATAGTATTATATATATTATATAGATAGTATATATATATATATTTATATATATATATAGTATATATATATATATATATATATTATATATATATATAATAGTGATATAGTAGTATATATATATATATATATATTAACTACAATCTACCTGGATAGTTTATAACTTTCCCCTAATCTGTCTGCCATTATTAATCTCATGACTCACCGCATCTCTCCTTACTTCCATTTTCAAGGCCTTTCCCTCCTAGATACACAGTATTCCACCTTTTGAGTCCCGTCCTTACCTCCTCCTCCTTTACGGGGGGACTCTAAAAGCTATATCGTATGGCCAAAATACCCAAAATCATTGTTCTTATCTAACTCCTGCTTTAAAATAACCTTATAACCTTATCTAATATGTCAATAAACAACAAGAGTAATAACACACTTCCCTCTTCGAATCCGCCCGTTTTACTTGAAACCACTTCTCATTTTCATGTCCTGTCCCTCACCTTGCTCGTACACACCTCGTACAAGCTCTTTAAGCGAATTTAATCATTCTCCGCACGATACTCCCATATTCTTTCTCTAAACATTCCCACACCTATCTCTAGGCCCGATTCAGGCTTTATTCCGCAAGATCCACGAAATCCACACTCGCCCCCAACATTAAATTCCCAAATAATCTTCGTCTACAAATCTTGTCTTAAACAAAAGACCAGATGCCGTTGGTCCGCTATTCTTCCTGTACCCATACTTGCTTCTGCTCCAAATATACTTCTCTCCTCCCTCTCTGTCTTTCTCTAACATTCTTTCATATACCTTTACTCTATATGATTTTATAAGGAGATGCCCCTGTAATTTTAACAAATTTACCGAAGAATCTCCTTTCCCTTATGTATCGGCATGAATTTATGTTCACCCCACTGCCTTCAGGCCCTTTTAGTAGGTCTTTAGATATTTTATCCTTTTTGTATTTTTTGTTTTGGATAGACCTCTTGCCTTTCCATGTCACTTTCAGGAGTTATTCCCGTTTTTTCATCCTCGCAACAGCCTCACTCGAACTATATCTTGCTTCCTTGTAAAAATACTTTAATCTTACCTCTTATCTGATGCAGTATCCGTTTAAAATCATTCTTGACTGCTCTGTACTCAGCCATCTGTCTTCCCTATTCTCTACCTTTACTAACAAAAGATTTTCTAAAAATATCCTGTTCTATTTTTTTTTGTTCTTCTAATTTCATTTTCTTCGTCCGTCACCTATTCAGTTATATACCTATTTTGGATTCTATATTTTTTTGTTTTTTATTGTTATTTTATCATTTACTTCAGTTTTTTACCTCTCCGTCAGTATTATGTATTTTTAATGCTTATTTTTATTTTATTACTTGTATTCATTTTTTTATTCATCCTATATATTTTCTTTTGATTCTTATTCTTATTTTTAGTATGTTTTTACCATTACTAACTAATAGGATTTTATTTCTTCTTATATTGATCTTTCCTCAAGTCTTAAGCTCACTATAGTTCACACTCCAACTCTCTTTATCTCTTCTCCGTCTTTCTATGTCTTTTTTATTTTATTTTTTTGCTTATTCATTTTTTCTTTTCTTTGTCGTTTATTTTTTTAGTTATATTTATATTTTATATTATTATTTGTTTTTTTTTATCATATATATTCGCCGCTTTTTTATATTCTGTTTGTTTTGTTTCGTGTTTTTGTTTTCTTTAGTCTCATCATATTTCATTATTCGTTTTATCATTTTTGTTTTTTCTTTGTTTTTAGTCTATCTTTATTTGTGTTTTTTTGGTTTGTTGTTTTCTATGTCTTCATGGTTTCATGGGTTTTTGCTTTTTTGTTTTTTTCTTGTTTTTTTTTTTTCTTACGGTTTTTATTTTTTTGAGTATCCTGTGATTTTTTTGTCTGTTTTGTTGCTCCTCGATGGTGTCTCGTTTTTTTTTTTTTTGTTGGGTGCGTTGCGCATATTTTGGGTTCTGGAGTGTTGTTCTTCTTCTCTTGGCCGTGCTTGGGTTTTGTTGTGTTTTCAGTGTGGTTTTTGCGGTCTGCCGTTTGCGTTTGTTTTGGTATTGGTTTTCGTGTTTTTTGTCTTTTGTCTTTTGTCTTTTTTATTATCTTATGAATTATGTTGTTGTTGTTCTCCTTCTTTCTTATTTTCTTCTTTTTTGTTGCATTATTGTTGGTTGTCGTCTTCTTTTATTTGAGTTCTGTAATTTTGCATTTGCAGTTTGTTTTCTGGATTCCATATATATTCTTCACAGGCGCGCTTTTTGTTGTACTGTTGTGTCCTCTTTCTCTCTCTCTTTTAAGGATTAGATCCCTTTTTTTGTAATATTTGACATTCTAGGTTATATGTTTATTTGTTATGTGATTTGTCTGTTATGCTTTGTGGTTGTTGTTATTTTGTTTTAATTGCTTTCATTTGTTGTCATCCGTGTTTTTTTCCTTGTGTCTATTATCAGTTCTTTGAGGTATTTTGTGTGGTGGGAGTGTGGTTTGGTTTTGTGGCGTTCTTTCCTTTGCTGTCGCTGCGGTCCTCCACTCCTCGCTGCATGTTTTAAGAACTTGCTTTCGGAAGCCAGGCGTCGTACGTCTGGTCTGTTCAAGTAGCTGTCTCTATATCCTTTGACCCTTCTTTTGTTCCTACTCTGATGGATTTTTTGTTTTGTCTTTATTATTTGCCGAATCGCGACTGTTTTTTTCACTGTGGTTACTTTTCATCTGGTTGTGTCACTTTTTGTTTTGTTCTCTTTTGGGTGGTGTGGGTTGGCTTGCATCTCGTTTCGGTATTCGTGTTCTTTGTGTTTTTTTGTAGGATCTCTTGATTTAGACGTGTTTTTATTGTGTGTGTGTGTGCGCTTCTTGGTCGTTATTTATCAGGTCATCGGTGTTGTTGTTTTTTCGTGAAGTGTGGGTTTTCATTTTGTTTTATTAATATTTATAGCCGAGGCGATCTTAGTTAGTTTTGGTCGGGAGCGATCTATTAGTCTGCCTTGCGCTGCCGGGAGTAGTATGTTGTGGATATTACCTTCAGGATGTTACCCTGGGTGTTGTTTTGTCACTATTTACTTGTGTGTTTGTTTGTGTTTTGTATTATTTTCTGATTTAGGGTTATGGGTTCGTGGGTTTTTGGGGTGGGGGCTGTCTGTTCTTATGTATTTATATTGTGTTGCTTTTTGACGAGAATATGTCTTGGGTAATTTAATGTTATTCGTTATCTGCGTGTGTGCACGGATCCTGTGTTTGCGAATCTTTAACCTTGAGGGTGCTGTTTGTAAGCTGTGTGTGTGTTTCGAGGTTGTCTGCAAGGTGGTTCTGTGATCTTTTTTTGTTAGAGTTGGTTGTGTTTTCTGCAGATATGTAGTGTGTTCTGTCTGGTCCACGGATGTTGTGCGAAGTTTTCTTGTATCGCTATGTTTAGTCTAGTTGTTTATCATTATTTGGTCGTGGATGTTTTCTTGCTTAGAGGTTTTTCATTTGGAAAAGTCATTTAGAAGTTATTATTGTTTAGGTTATTGTCTTTGATTCGCCAGGGAATGCTGGTCAGTGTTCTTTCCACTTCTATTCAATTCTGTCTCCTATACTCTTTCCCAAATTTTCTACTCATCTTTCTCTCCATAATAGGTACAATGAATCTCTTCTTCTTCTGAGTCTAAGAATCTAGCTTTTTGGGCTACTCCAGAATCTTTGTGAAATATCTCCTATCTGTTTTGATATCGAGCAGCGTATATTTGTTCATTTTCTTTAAAGATTCTATTCTATCATTTGGTTGGTTATTTTTGTGTTTATCTGTATGTGGTGCCAGTCTTTTCTAGTATTGCCTATAGCCATCAATCTTCATTGAATTGCTCCGACTCTTTGGTATTCAGTTATAGGAGACGTATTACCTTCTGAGGTTGTACCGAGTGATAAGGATCCCATGTCTGCATCTCTATTTTGCTGCTCTACCTTCCCCTGAGGGAATCATTCTAAGACATTTAACTCTATTGTTCTTCTCCAATTATCTCGGTTCCAACTTTCCCGGCTACCCTTCTTGGTCAATTCTCGTCCTCCGCCATAACCATGACATCTACAGTATTTTAGCTTGTGGTACTTTCTTTTCTCATCAGCTTTCAAGCAATTCTTCTTCTGTTTCTCCTCCCTTATGCTTTATTTAGTAAGTCTATAATTTAACGTATTTGTTTTTGAAGTGCGTCTTTATTCTTTTGTTTTTCCATTTTCGCGTTTTAGAAACATGTGTCGTTGTCATTATTTTTATGTGTGATCTAGCCCTATTTGTCCGAAGGCTCTACCCTTAGAGGAATTTGCAGCGAAAGTTTTTGTAACTTCGAAATCGGTTACAAGTGCCCGCTATGAACCCGCCTCTCTTTTTTCCCTCCAGGCTTTGAGAACTGCATAGGTTGTTGATGTTTATTTATTTCACAATGGCGAAGGTTTTTATATTATATGGATAGATATATATTATAATATATATTTATATATAAGATATATATATATATTATGATAAGATTATATATAAAGTATATAATATATATATTATATATTATATATATATATATATTGTTATATATATATATATATGATATATTATTATATTATATTATATATATATATATATAATATATATTATATATAATATTATATAGATTAATATATATATATAATTATATATATATATATTATATATAGTTGATATTATATATATAGTATAGTATATATATATATTATAGATGTTATGTATATATTTATTTATATATATGATAATAGTTAGCTTTGATGTACTGTAGTAGCTTATTTAAGTACGTATCGTATTATTATATAGTGCGAGTACAGGGGTGTATGGTGATATATTAATATTATTTATTCGTATCTGAGAGTTGAGGGTTCCGACTGTTTGGCCAATTGGGTTAAGGGTAGTCTTTTAGCATTGACTTAAATAAACGCCGGAGTGTCCCTAGTCAGTTATGGGTTTCTGGATCCTCTGTTCTTGTCCAAGGTGTTATTGTCGGGTCTGTTGTGACTGATGTGTTTGAAATGAGTTTGCTTTGTCTTTGAGGGTTTTTCCGAGGACGTAATGTATTAAGTATAATGTTTTTGTATGGGAGTTTTTGTAGTTTATCGAGCGTTACTAGTGTTTATTATGTCTTAGTCTTTTAAGTTCTTCAATTTACAACATATCAGGTTAAGCTTATACTCTATCCTACAATTCTATAACAGCAGCATAAACATTATAGGCTAAACAACAATAATATTGGAGGCAAGATATAAGAACACATGAGCTCCTTCGCATCACATAAACTTTTCTCAATCACATCAGTACGAATACCATTCTTATGGATCTTGATGCATTCTCGATAGCAGGTATTAAATTCGTCTGGCTTCTATAGATGTTATACACGGAAGAAATGAGTGGTACTGTCCTGACGGTAATATTAGTATGATCGACACTGGAGACGTGGCCTGCGTGGGTGGCAAGGTTACTTGGTCATGGTCACACAACTGATTCGGTTGCGCTGGAGCAGGTGAATCTCGCCTAATCGATTTCCGTCAATATTTCTTTGAACCTTTTACCAAACTTATGGTCAGTGAAAACCATAGAAATACTTCCCCGACTCTTAATTTATCCGGAATTCTTGTCCCCTTATGGGATTTGAAGGTTTACTCCGACTGTCGGAGTTGGAGGTTATGTTGGTGAGTAAATGACATACTGTTTTGTCTGAGAGCCATACGAACTTTGTATAAGAATCAAATAAAGTTGACATACTTTATAGTTCAAAATTTGTTATACTGTTATTTCTGACCTTCTCTTTTTAGGTTGTCCGAAATTTCATACGTTGTTTGTATTTAGTTTTAATTATTTTTCATGCGTTGTTTAAACTTAATATGCACGCTCTCTCTTTATAACATATTTTAGTTTTGTTTTTTTAACTAATAGTGGACATTTGATTACTTTTCCTTTGTTCAAAAACGAGCACATGAGAATCAATATCTATAAATTGTCTGTGAGCAAGAAAAAGGCATTGATTATTCTCTTTGGTATGTATTTTAAATCTTAGAGCTTTCAACCTTTCAAATTTCCGCTCTTTATAAAAAATATGAACATTACTTATTAATAGAAATGTTTAAAAGCAATAATGAAAGTAATCGCGTGTAAACATCTTGTAGTTATTTTTCAGTCTCATTGCACTTATTATTTATTAATTATTATTAAGTATTGTTATCACTTATGTATTTGGCTACTTATATTGTGCTTATTTTATTAATTATTATTAGATTATTATTATTGGATTATTATTGATTATATTATTATCCATTATCTTGAAAATAACACGATAGTAAGTCTCAAAATGATGGTTTTTATTTGGTGTTTCGTACGCAAGGAAGACTTGAAAATAGCAAATCATCGTATTTATGATCTCACTGATTTGTATCTGGATTCCGAGATAAATTGAACAGAATTCTATTTGATAACTAAGTCGTTTAATCAGCTTGGCATGGAGACACGTTCCAATTTTTCAAAATCTTTTATCAACTTCCCATTTGGGTCCCCTCCAAAAATCTTTGGGTTAGTGGGAGAACTTTTAATGAAATGTGAAATGGGTAAAATTCAGTAACAAAAACATTCTTAGGGAAGCTCGCTCAACACGGCACACAAATTTCACACCAGCAATGGTGGGTTGGTGAGGGGAACACAAATTTCTACACACACACACACACACACACACACAGCACACACACAGCACACCTAACACCTACACATCACACGCAATATATATATATATATAATATAGGTATGATTAGTTATTTATTTGCTATTTGGGAAATTGTAGAATTGTCTTCTATTAGGATTATTAGGGATGTGTCCAGGGGAAAGGGTGTCAAGTAGTTGTGTTCAAATCATTTGTGCATTAGAATATGGTTTCGTACATTATGTTAATTGATGGGGCGCATTGTTGATAGTGTTGCATTGGGTGTTGAAGCGGTGGACATGGGAGGTGGTGGGGTGTAGTGTATGTTGATTTTTTGAGTCCATGTTAGAAGTCATTCGGAGTGTAAAAGTGGTTAGTATTCTGTTAGATGGATTTGGTTTTTCGTGGATAGTTTGGCTACGAAGAATGGAGCGAGGGGAATTGAACGCTGGGAGGTGACAGAACCGATAGGTTTAGGGGTCTTCTCCTGGTTTTAACTTGATTTTATTATTATTATTAATTTATATAATTTTGGATTATTATTATTATTATTAGTTATTATTATTGATTATTATTATTATTATTATTATTGATTATTATTTTTGTATTATTATTATTATTCATGTATTATTGTTATTATTACTATTATTATGTATTATTATTATTGATTATATTTTTATTATTATTATTATTTGTTATATTATTTATTTATGTATTTAACATTAATTTGTTATTAATTAATTATTATTTTTATTATTATATTATATTATTGATTGATTTATTATTAGATTATTATTATTTATTATTATTTATCTTATTATTAATTATTATTATTTATTATTGATTATTTATTATTATTTATTATTTATTATTAAATTATTATTAGTAGTATTGTTATGATTATGAATATTTATTTATTATATATTATTATTATTTATTTATTATTAATATTATTATTATTATTATTATTATTATTATTATTATTATTATTAATGTATTGTATTATTATTTATTATTATATATTAGTTAGTTATTATATTAATTATTGGCATTTCTTTCTATATTATTGAATAGAGCAAGAAAATTTTTCATGAATATGATATAGTATTGGTAGTATATAGTATTATATAATTAATTATATATATTATATATATTATATATGTAGTATATATATCTATATATATATATATATATATATATATATAATATTATTATATATTATGTGGTTGTTAAATATTGCATAATGGCAATTTTATTATTTAGATCTTTAACAAAGAACTATAAGTGGGATAGGTAGATTAACTGCCCTTCTCTCGGGATTATTGCGAAAATGAGAGACAACTATGTTCGATGCTTTACGACTGAGCAATCCCCAACCAGTAATTAGTAATAGTATCCCCCATCAGCAATATAACAATTTGATTCCCTCATGATGCTTACAGATGTAAATGTTGTAGGAGAAGGATTTTCTAAAATTGATAATATATATATAATATTCTCGATTGTCAGGGGCAGTGTGAAAGACTCACGTTGTATAATCTGCATTACTTTCAAGAGATTCTGTGCATTTTTTGAGAACACTTTTTGAAATGTGCTCTCGTTCTTTCTGTTTTTGAGCCAACTTAGTGATCACATCATACTTTTTTTATTTCTCCGACTTCAAACCTCACTTTCTTAACTTCTGTTGGCCATTTATCCAAACTTTTTTTCATCTTGTCCAGTCATTGAGTTATTACTTTTCAATTATTTTGTATGATAGATGTGAATAATATTTAACTTTTTAGTATATCAGTTTCTAGTGATTTAATTAACTCAATTAATTAATAATCCAAGTCACAATTTGAGCTTTTTGTCAAAATAAAAAAATTTTCATTATGTGAAAATGAAAATGTAAATTACAATTAATGTATATACGTACTGTTTCGATTATTTAAATTTTTTATTTATGGAATTATCTTCATTAGAAATTAAAAGAAAAACATTAATCATAGTGAAATCACCAAATATATAATTGATTTATTAATAAACCCCACAACATTTTAAACATTTTGCCCGAATTTCTAAAAAAAAAAAAAAAAAAAATTAATAAGTGGGATTATTCAATTTAAAAAAAAAAACTTTTTAGCTACTACTACTACTACTACTACTACTACTACTACTCTACTACTACTACTTCTACTACTACTACTACTACTACTACTACTGCTACTACTACTATTAATAATAATTTATTAATTAATTAATTCATAAATTTTTATTAAGACCACAGAAATGATAATTTGAATATTTAATAACAGATGCATACACAGATTTATATTATGTAGTTCAATATTTATACAATTTCAATAAACCAATAAATTATGTAAAATAGGAGGCAATTTCCCTAGTATTTCAAATGGGACTACTAATTGCAACACAGTGTTGTATCCTTTGAACCCCCGAATTTAATAATCCTGCCTTTATTATATTTAATAAATGATACTAACAAATAATATATTTAAGCAACAACAAAAAATATTGCCCATCTTCATTGCTGATGTAATATTAATTGTATTAAAGTACAATACCAACATATAATAATAATAATTAGATAATGATAATAATAATAATAGATAATAATAAATAATAATAATAATAATAATAATAATATTAATAATATGAATATATAATATGAATAATAATAATAATAATATAATATAAGTAATAATTAATAATTAATAATAATAATGTTTATAAATTGAATAAAAGCCAAACCCAGTCAATCTTTGTTAAAAGAATATCAAATTAAAAACCGCAGTTTAAGGTTTGGCAAAATGCTATTTATGAAAGTTTAACATTAAGAATTTACTTGCTAAACGTAATAATTCTCTGATTTCAATTACCTATTATTGCTTTTTTGAATCACTTTAAGCAATACCATTTGAATTATTTTCTTTTTATTATTATTATTTTCGTACAAGATATTTAAAAATTTCAAAGTTAAATTGGTTGAATGATAATAAATTGATTTGTGTCCTTAACTTTGATTATTTTGTCATATAGATGGCACAACATTGAGTATGTTTTATGTGATAAATATAAAAGATTGATACTTTAATAAATATTTTTCCATTCTGGCGAATATAAAGTTAAAAGCTGTTTTAAAATGTTGGTGACTTGAAAGTAAAAAAAATGATAGTAGCATTGTCTGTGGGAAATTCGAATTTTTGGATTTTTTCTTCTAAGAATTTAAAATTCAATTCCAATTTAAATATAGGAATAATAATAATAATATAATACTAATAATAATAATAAAATAATAATAAATTAATAATAATAATAATAATAATATAATGTAATTAATAATATAATGTTGTGAATAATAAGTTATTAATAATAAATATATATCTCCCAAAACGTACTGAAAATAGAATTATTATAGCAACTTTAATAATATAATATTAATAATTAAGTAATATATTATATAATAATTAATATAGATAATAATAATATATAATATATAATATTAGAATCTAAATAATTGATATTATATATTATAACTTAATAATATATAATTAATTATATATATAATATATATATATTATATATATGTATATTATATATATATATATATATATATATAATATATATATATATTATATATTATATATGTAGTATTATGATTAAATAGTATATTAATAATTATTATATGAGTATATTTTATATAGTATATAAAGTTCTATTAAAAGGTATGTCAACACAACAAGGATAGAGCCAAAAATGAAAACTGGAAATGAAACCTAGGAATGAGTACTTCCTAGTATTAAACCATTTTATTTTTATTTCAGTGGTTTGACTTTGTTGACTTATATATAATTGGAAAAACTAGAGTATAATATTAATATATATATTTATATATAGTATATATATAATAGTATTTATATATATATACATATACTATAAATGATATATATATATATATATTATATATATAATAGTATATTATATATATTCTACTTCAAACCATCTCCCAGGTAGGACTTTTCGTCTGTTCAGTTGGCCAGCATCTTTTTTTTGAACCTCCGAAACTCTTGATATTGGAGGCACTCTAGAAAAACTATTTCTCTGTCCAATGGTTTCCGATTGGCTATTCCTTGAGTTTTTATACTTCAGGTATTGGGTTTTTGCCCTTTCAAAAGGACCAAGCATCTTCTTCATTAGCTTCTAAATCGCTCTCGCGCACAGTTTTGTGACAAGATCGTGTGTAAGAGACGAACAGGTTTGTTACTCTGAGCTGGGTAGGAAGGACAATTTGATCAAAAGTAAAGGGCAGGATTTTTAGCTCTTTTTCCCTAAAGACTTCGATATACTGTATATATATATATATATATATATTATATATATATATATATATATATATATATAAAATATTTTATAGTATAAATATTATAAATATAAATATATATATATATTATAGTACAGTGTGAATATATATTAAGTATATATATATATATATATTATAGTATATAATATATATTATATATATATATATATATATATTATACTATATAATATATATATATATATAATATGTATGTTATATATATATATAAGAATATATATATATATATATTATATATATATATATAATATATATTATAGTATATATACTATAGTAAAGCGAGAGCTATCGTATGTATAATATATATATATATATATATATATATATATATATATATATATATATATATATAGTATATATTTATATATATAAATATAGTATTATATAGTATAAGTATATATTATAGTATATATTATATATATATATATAAAAATGAATTTTAAAAAATTCGATTATTATTATATATATATATATTATATATATATTATTTAATTTGAGAGAAAAATTATATAGTATATATTTATATATAGTAGTATATAGTATGATATATATATATATAGATAAGTTATAGATGATATATATATTTATATTTTTATATTCATAAAAATTTAAAATTCAAGACGAATTTTAAGATTATTATTATTATTATTTATTATTATCCATTATTATTATTAGATTATGTATTATGTATTTACTTATTATTGATTAGTTAGTTATTGCTTATTATTATTATTAATTATTAATTATGTATTATTATTATTATTATTATTATTTGATTATTATTGATTATTATGTATTATTATGTATTATTATCATTGATTATTATTATTTGTTTTATAAAGTATTGATTATTTTGTTGAAAACTTAATAGTTAAAAGATTATATATTTTTTAATTTGTTTTTCGGGGATAGGATTAATTGAAAATTCAAGGAGCATTAAAAGTAAATAAGACATTTTGGAAAATAAGCACTAAAAAGTATAATTTTAAAGTCCTAATATCCCCGGAAAAATAATTACCTTTAATGTTTTAACTTATAAATAAGGCAATTTTAATTATATATTATATATATATATATATATATATATATTATAATATATAGTAGTATATATATATCATATATGATTATTATATATATATATATTAATATATATATGATATATATTATAATATATATGTACTATATTTAATATATATTTATATATATATATATATAGTATATATAAGTAATATATAATATATATATATATATTATATATATATATATATATAAAATATATTATATATTAGTCATATATTATATATATATCTATTTATATAATATTATATATATATATATATATATATATATATATATATATATATATATTATATATATATATATATATATATATATATATATATTATATAATATATATATATATATGATATAGATGTATGTAAATATATAAAGTTAAATGATCTATCTATCTATATATATAAGTATATTATATATATATATAGTATATATATTATATTATTATATATATATATATATATTTATATAGTATATACATATTATATAATATTATAGTATATATATATATATATATATATTATTATTCATATGATTATATATAATATATAATATACTATATATATATATAGTAAATTTATATATATATATATTATATAATATGATATATAGTATATATATTCAATAAAGAGAATAAAACAATCTACCATCGAAGGCAATTTAAAAAAGCAAAAAAAATATTATGTTATTTATTCTATAAATGTTTCATCTAGATCTCTTAACAACAAAAGGAATGATAACTTACTCCTTTTATATTGTGTTGCTATGATGAACACTCATTAAAGCAAGTTTTGTTAGGGTTTCTATCCCTGTAGAATTGAAAAAAAATGTGCTTTGAGTCTTTTCAAGGCAAATAAACATTTCTTTGGAGTTCAAGTTTTGAGTAAGGTAGGTGCTCTAAAATCCTTAACAATTCCAAATGTGACTGTACAGATAAAAATTATTTACAAAATTCGTAAAATTTAAGATAGATATCGATAGAATGAGTGACTTTAGAAAGAGTAGTAAGTATGAACCTATGGCTCACGAACTTGTTCTATAAGTGGTTTGGAAAATCAATAACAAAAGAAATTGTAATTGCCTTATACCTTTTCATTTTACATCGATTCTCACATAAGGCATCTCATTCTTTCAATAACAGAAAGCAGTTCTTTACAACTTCCAAAATATTTAAAAGTTTCATCAATGTTTGCTTTAAAATCTTAAAAAGCAAACATCACCTTTTCAATATGATTAACATTGTAGAGACTACAATGTAGTACATAATGGAAGAGTGTATGAGAATAAAGTTAAAATTATAAATAAAGTTATAATAAATTTGTTTTTGATTAGACTTCAAATGATCTGAATTTTTTGAAGAAAAAAATAATATCTTGATCCATTCAAGCTCCTCTAAAGCTTCATCAATCAAATGCTTTAAATATTTCTCTAGATTGTAACAATCTCAATCTTAACTTTTCACCAACCTTATTTCGATCATTCGTGAGAGTTTGTCCATTTTGTGTTTGGAAAAATCTTTCCAATTTTTTTCTATTAAAATATTAGTCCGCCTTGGCAATCTAAAATATTAACTAATTGCAATTGCTGTCCATAAAGTTTCTAATGTGTTGTTCTTAACATGGATGTGAACAGCAGTGAATATATAACACCGTTTATTTCAGTGTTTGATTTCAGCTATCGTAGTATTACCTCCACTAGAGATTCTCCTTTTATGCTTTCAACAACAATTTATATAGATTGCAGATTAATTATAGAATTTTTAAGTTTAATTAATAAATTATAGATTAATTATAGAATTTTTAGGTTATGTACACTTTACTTTTTTTTAATTAACTATTAATTTTATTATTATTAAAAATTAAAATTAAGAGACAAGCCATCAAAAAATTTGGATAGCTTGAATAATTTAGGGGGTGAGGGGAAGTTCGAACCCCTAAACTTTTCCCATGTCTACTACCTTGTGTATATATATATATATATATATATATATATATTATATATAATATAGTGATATATATATATTATAGTATATATATAATATATTAGTATATAATATATATATATATATATATATATAAATATATATATATAACTGAATAAAAGGG
Source organism: Trachelipus rathkii (assembly GCA_015478945.1). NCBI lineage: Eukaryota > Metazoa > Arthropoda > Malacostraca > Isopoda > Trachelipodidae > Trachelipus > Trachelipus rathkii. Next base: position 14,403 of record JABUQX010099998.1, read on the forward strand.
AATAAATAGACTAATCTAACATTGATAGCAATTTCAAAATGCAAAAAAGATGATATTTATATACAGCTACAAAATAAAAATAATTTTGTCCTCATATCAGCAAAATGGTTGTTTACTTTCACCTTTTACATTGCTTAGCTATGATGAACAAGTTAAAGTCAGTTCTGGTAATCTTTCCTCCCATGTAGATTTGAGAAATTATGTTTTCAGCTATTTCAAAGCATAGAAATATTTTTCTTGAGTTCACGCTGTTAGTGAGATAGGTGATAAAATCCTTAACAATCCGAATGTGACCGTATAGATCACATTTAGTTACTAAATTTGACAAATTAATAATAGATATCGATGTAATCTTTTTACTAAGATTTGTAAGTGTGGCTATTTAGCTGACTCATTCACTCATTAACTAGTTTGAAAAATCAGCAGGAAAAGTAATTTCAATTGTTTTACTTCATTTTACTTTACATTGATTCTCAAACGAGGCATCCTCATTTCTTCATTAACAGAGAAGAAAAGTTCTGTTGCAAATTAAAAAACGCTTGAAAATTTTCAACGATATTTAGGAGAAAATCCTTCAAAACATACATCACATTTTCAATATGGTTAAGAGCAATTAATGATGGAGACTTCAAAGTTGTACATAAAGGAAGAGGAAAGTGAATAAAGTTGAAAACATAATTAAACATTTAAGCTATTTTCTTGTGATTACAGATTTCCAAAAATATGAGGTTTATGAAGAAGGGTTAATATCTAAATCCATCTGAAGCTCTTATATAGCTAAAATAATTGCATTTAAAACTTCTTCATGTCGTAATAATCTATCGAAACTTTCAACCCACCTCGTTTCGTAAATTCGTGATAACTTTTGTCCATTTTTTCTGGAAAAATCTTTCTATTTCTATGAAAATTGTTGCCAATCTTCGTAACCTAAAATAGAACCCAGTTTCATTCACTGCTCCAATAAAATATCTAATGTGTTGTACTCCACATAAATGTGAAAAACAATGAACAAACAATACCACTAGATATTTTCAACAGCTTGAACACCTCTAAATCTTTTCTTTAGAATATCACTTTTATTCTACCTTCGTAATTCTTTCGTTAACGATTCTCCTTTTGTGCTTTCAAAAGCTACTAAACCAATCATCAAAAATGTTTTCCTCTTTTCCATTAATATACACTCGTTATTTGCTTTGAATAATATTTTTAATATCTTATAAATCAAAATATTTTAATAGTTTAAATAATTTCGGAGGGGGCGGGCGTTCAGACACCCAACCCCTCTATGGCTACGGTTTATATATATATATATATATATATATATATATATATATATATATATATATATATATATATATATATATATATATACATTATCGCCAATAAAACAATTGTTTTAGACATTAGATTGTATCGAAAGCAACACACTTATATATGTTATCTGCCCATCTAAGCTCCAACAGGACTTACACTTGTAATCTGGGCCATTAATAATATGAATTCTTATAAAACTTTATTTGTTAATGTAAATATGAAAATCAAAATATTCCTTTACATTGTCATTTTAAATAAAGAAAAGAATTCAAAATATTGTAACAACTACGAACAAAAATAAAGGCAAAAAGCTTAAGAGCAAAAAGTAAAACAAAAAAATAAAACCCAATACAAAAAGCGATCCTCATTTACTTGAAATGATATATAATAACATAAATTAATTAAATATAGGTTTATAATTGAACAACAAACTATAATAAACATAATTTGTTATTAATTCCGCTCAATTACTCTGATATGAGAAAAATTCTAAACACAATTTTTCTAAAAGATTATTATTATTATTATTATTATTATTATTATTATTATTATTATTATTATTATTATTATTATTATTATTATTATTATTATTATTATTATTATTAGGTGGTAGGTTTAAGGATTATTATTAATTATTATTATTAATTATTATTATTATATTATTATTATTATTAATTAATTATTATTATTATTATTATTATTATTTATTAAGTTATTATTATTATTATTATTATTAGGCAGTCAGTAGTTTCCATTAATACTACTTATAAATGGTAAGGTAAATTAGGAGAGTTTATTTTTTTAAAATAAAAGTTTATAAATCATCACAATATAAAGTAGGTTTTAAGAACAATATTTTTATCAGGTGGAGCCATTCATTACTCACGAGAACAGAAGACAAAGACCAATTTTCACATTTCCGTTTTCTTTTCATACTAAATTTAGCATTTTATTATGATTAATTAAAATTTAATAAATTCAAAATATAGATTCACTATATATATATATATATAATATATATATATATAATATATATTATATACTATAAATATAATATATATATATATAATACTATATATATAATATATATAATATATATATATATTTAAATATATAAAATTTTATATAATATTATATTATATATAATATTATATATATATATATATAATTATATTATATATATATATATATATATATATATATATATATATATATTATGTATTGTGATGTATCGGATGTCAAATTTTTGAAATCCGCGATGCGGGTGTGAGTGCGGATGTGAGATTTCTAACATTCGCGATGAGGATTGCGGATTGTGAAGCGGATTGTCAGATTTTTACATCCGCGATGTGGATGCGGATGTCACATAAAATGTATTATATTAATATATATATATATATATATATTATATATATATATATATATATATATATATATAATTATTATAAATATATATATTTATATATAGCGAGTTTTGGCCTTTCAATGAAGTTGAAAGTTTCCAGGATGCGGGATGAGGACCCAACTCGCTTTGCATCCCACCATCCACTTTCCCCAACCTCCACCCATCAGAAAGTGGCTTACAAAAATTATGCTTTTAACTTTAAAGTCATAATTTCTAATACGCAAAATTTATATGAGGTAAATTATTAACACTATAATGAAAAAAAACCTTTTTCATATTTGTACCAGAGCCAAGCATTACACAATGAACATGTTATGATATGTTTTATGTTTTGTTATGTTATGGATTTGTTATGAACATGTTATGGATATGTTCCATT
>JABUQX010099998.1:27500-29475 GCA_015478945.1 Trachelipus rathkii
CTGTTTTCATTTTTCTTTTATCAATTTCAGTTCTTTTATTTCCGAGGGAGCATTTAATACGATTATAATAGGTTTTTTACATTTCGGAAGTTCTCTTTTAACTATCTATCTCCCTTTATTAAGATTGGGTATTGTTATTTGTTATTTTTAGCAACCTTTGTAGGGTCCATGGTAACTTTGGTTTGGAGCTTTCTCCAACGTTGTATTGGTGCTTTTGACGCAGCATGAATTTTTTTTCGGCTCATATTCAGTTGTTTAGGCATGAAGAATAATCTATTTCGAAGATTTTGTTTCTATTAGAGAGGGTTTTGCCTAATCAATCACTGCGAGTTCTCAATATAATTATCATAGGTTTTAGGTCCGTCTGGCAAGGCTTCTGTACATACTAAACCGCCTGGTATGTTTTAACTTTGGCCGAAATACCACTGACTGGGACAAAATGACGCTTTCTGAGATATGAGCTTGTCTGAGGGCGAACACAACGCAAAAACGCAAAAAATCTAACCATTGTTGGCACCTTTAAATTTTCCGGCTCTAATTACGAATTGCTCTAATGCAAGATAACCAAAGAACGGTGGAATACTTCACATTTTTCCCATTACTGAAGGGTGAATGACTCGCAGTGGTGTAATGAGAGGTGCCAAGCAATCTACAACACACTCTCAATAGAGTGGGAGGTCATTTGGCACCCTATATCTGTTCAAATTATCAAGGCACACCTAAGAAGGGAAATATCTCATGGATTAATACTTCACTATTGCCTTTTTTGTTTATGTCCTTTGAGGGATACCCCCCATACGTAGCTACTATACCGGTCGATGAGAGTAAATAAATATTATATCCGTGGCGAAGGGCTCATCTTGACTTTGGTATCTAACCGTTTCACTATCGACTCATCACCCACTTCTTTGTATTTGCCATGGTCAGGAGGTATCTGGCCTTCACACACAAAGAAGGCATAACAATCCGCCTCATAAGCAATATTTTTAACCCTTTTGTTGCATACTTTGAAAAACAAACGTAGCCTTCATGGTTAATGAGCGTACGGTTTATTCGCCAAGTGTCCTTGCAGATGCATAATTTTTATGATCTCATTGATGCAAACTTCAGGCAATATCACTTCGGGCATATATTTAAAGACACATCTACATAATTTCTAAATTTCTTTTTTATTAATCCAGAACTTTTGTTTTAAAATATTAAGTGAGCTTTTGTCTTTAACTGCTATTAAATGTTTGTAAGTATGTAATTTCTCTGTGTTCTTCGCTGATCAGTTTTTATATCTATTTTCTTAGGGACTTCTTTATTAATTTCTCTGTGGCGCTTTTCCGCAAGCTGGAGTCTAAGTTAAACAGCTTTTTTATTTCAATTAACTTTTTAATTTTTTGATAAATCGCCCTCTGTTTTGGAGTTGCTTATTACATTTATCCAACTGCTCCGCTTCTCTGCCCCGCCATGCCGGTCTTTATCTTGCAATATTCAGTGTTAAAAATTTAAATCACCAAGGAGGCTTGAATGTATGGAATTGAGGTTTGTTTGTATTGCGGTTTTTAAGAGACTAAATCTTTCCCTTCTCATAGTTTATGGCCTGCGGGGCGGTGCTGTGTTATAGCAAAAATTCTTTGTGGCTGGCTTCTTTTAAAATCAGGGGATTTGGCGGGTGGTCGCCTGGTGCGTTTAAAGACTTTGTCCGCATTTCCTCAATTTTTCAAAGGTTTGTTTCCTGGTTTCCTGAATTAGCCTTGCCGTAGTGTTTGAGAAACCATCTCATTTCTTTCTCTTTCCCTTTCCGCTCGGTGATTGGTTTGAAGGGGTTCGTTTGCTCCTCCCCGCTCTTGGTTTTCCATGGCTTACAGTGGAATGATCTTCTTCGTTCTTTTTTCTTGTGGTGATTATCTATTATGTAATATGTATTCTTGCCTAAGGGTTATTTCTGCTTTTTAATTAATTTTCAAGTATATTATAAGTTAACTCA
>JABUQX010099999.1:0-12500 GCA_015478945.1 Trachelipus rathkii
GATATTATATATATATATTATAGTATATATATATATTATATAAGTATATTAAATTATATTATATATATATATATTATTTATATAGTATATATTATTATTATACATATATATTATATATATAGTATATATATTAATTATATATATATATATATATATATACTATATTATATATTATATATAGTTTTTAATATATATATAGTATATGATAGTATATTATATTATATGTTTTATAATATATATTAGGTATATATAATTTATATATATATATAGTATATATATATATATATATATATATATATATAATTATATATATATATTTTAGTATAGTATATATTATATCGAGATGCATGATATATATATGTATATGATATGATAGTAGTTATATATATATATATATGTATATATATATAATAAATATATCTATATTATAGTATATTATTATTATATTATATACGTATTTTTTATTATATTATTATAATTATTATAATATATAGTATATTTATATATATTATATATATATATATATATAATATATATTATTATATATTATTATATATATATATATATATATATAGTATATATATAGTATTATAATATTATTTATATATATAGATTTATATTATAGTATATATACTATATATTATATATATTATATATATATATAAATATATATATATATATATATATATATTATTATTTATAATTATATATATGTTAATATATAATCAATCTATATATATATATAATTATAATATTATATATATATATATTTATATTATGGTGTTATAAATAACACGATGGTGTTTTGATTTTTTTTTTTGTCTTTTTTTATATATTGCTAGTGATATGATGTCGTCTAGGTACATTTAAGGGGTGACGAGTGAATGTCATGTGGGTATCAAATGTTAGTCTTAGGATCGTAGTTTTTTTTTTTTTTTTTTATACGTAGTGTAACATTAGGTAACAGGAATTTAAAGGAGTTTTATTTTTTTTTTTTTAAACTAAGGATAGCCAAGGGTAACCCGCAAGTGGCTAGGAGTCGAGGTTTTCTCGGCTTTTCGCGGGGAACGATGGTAGGATATTTCTCCGTCCGGGGAAGGGGTGCCGGAGGCCCGCTCTTTTGGTATTTTTGGGTGTGGCGGGGGTTCTCCGCGCCGCTCGCCCCTAGGGGTAATGGACGCAGTAAACTGCCACCGATATTTGAATCGATTGAATTTTTTTTTTATTATTATTAATTTTTATTAGCATTCTTGTAATAAAGCTTTAACAGCTGATGTCACTTGTATTGTTTTTCTGTAAGTTGTGTCTTTCGAGATATTTCATTTTGAATTTTTTTTTTTTTTTTTTTTTTTTTTTTTTTTTTTAATTTTATAATCGTTTATACGCCTGATTCAAATATCATTGGGGTTTTTCCTGTTGGTTTGTCTGTTTTTGTGATTTTCTTTTAATTTTTTGCTTTGTGAATAACAGTTTATAAACCTTTTGGACTTTGTCATGTAGTATAATGGATACTTCTTGTTAGTTATAATTTTGCATATGTTAAAAAAAAAAAAAAATAATATGAAGTGATATGATAATATATAAGGGCTATTTATATATTATATATATTTATATTATAGCTATTATTATTATTATATATGTATATATATATGATTTATATATATATATAATATTATATATATTTATATTTTATATATATATCTTTCTTTATTAAGGAGGGTAGGGTATCTTAAAAGTTGTGTAAGTTTTGGTAAAATGGGAATATTTTTGATCTATTTTAGAAAAGAAAGAATTTCATTGTATGGTGTTTTATATACGATTAATTAATATTACAAAGTAAATTGGATAACAAATTTAATATTCGTTATACATATAATGAGTTAAGATTGGATATTTTTTAGTTGATTTGATTTATGTAGTAGTTTGTAGAGATGTGGACGCGATGAGGTTTTGTCTTTTACTTAAAGATAATGGTGAGCGATGAGCGTTGTCCATGCATGTAGCTGGGAATAACGGGGTTGCAGGGTGTAATTTAAATTATCGTTCTTTTTTCGTCTAATGTGAGAAAGAATTATTAGCGTAGTAATATTGAAGATGTTATCAGATTGTTTAAGTTTTTTATTGCCCTGTTTTATAGGTAGTATATATTAATTATATATAATATTATATATATTATATGATATATTTATATATATATGATTATAATATGTAATATATATATTATATATATATATTATTATATATATATTATATATTATATATATATAGTAGGTGCCCCATCGTATATTTTTACAAGTGGGTCCGCATTCAATATATTCTTTAACCATTTTCGCCCCTTTTTTATGTAATTTTCTCAATTTTCATTTACTAAAAGATATGCAATATAAGTTTTAATACTATGCACGGTAGATGTCTATATAGTAGTTTATATTTGGCCCATCTTGGAGCGAGTGTTCGGCGAGCGGTCTGGCATGCTACCGGAGAGCCTACACGTGCATCTAGCCTATGGTATTGGTTTAGATTTATTAATTGCAGCCAAATATCTAATGAAAATATAGTGTTATGCTAAAGATAAAATAATTTTGAAATGATAAAAATCTAGTTATTAGGGGAGAATTCTTCGAAGAGGTTGAATAATAAGTTAATGTTTTTTTAATGCAGTATGATATCTTTTATTTTATGAAAAACCAACAAAAAAGCTTGTTTCGTTTTTTGGAACCAGTTTTAGGTGAGAGAGGATTTTTTTTTTTTAAATTTCCACAGCAATAACTGTCATAAATAGTTTTGATTTTTCAAGTATTTGCAATTTTTAGCAGTCAAAGCTTAAATGATTAGTGTGGTAATATTTAGTTAAGACACTTTATTTGAAATTTGTTTTTTTTAAAAAAATATTTAACATTCTTGAAAAGTACTTTCAAATTTTTGAACAGAGAATAGTCCAACCATGGCTGACCACGACTACTCGTCTAACCACAAAACATTTAATATAAGGTCAGTTTGTTTCAGATTTATATGTGAGCTTGGTACCTAATTTGAAAAAATAAATCGTTTCTTGTTTTTTTATGATTTTTTTAATATCTCATGAAGAGAAATTAAATGCCTAGAAAACAAATAAACTTTGGAATTTTCGCATTTTTAGACGGTGCAAAATAAAACTTTATTCTCATATATATATTATATATTTATAGTATTATATATATAGATATATTACATAGTATATATATATTATATAGTTATATATCTATATAGTATATATTTATATATTATATTCTATATGATATAATTATATATTACTTATACTATATTATATATATGATATATATAGATATATATTATTATATGTATAATATATATATAGGTTCAGCAACTTCTATTGATTTAAATAAGTAGAGTTTCAAAGCAGTGATGTGAAGCAGGTGATGAACTGGTTTCGAGATACTATTTTTGGAAGAGGCGGATTGGAACTAGTAGTAAGCCTGTAACTGTCTAACGGGACAGGGCTTTTGGTCGATGGTTGAGTTTGCTGGGGGGTGAGATTTTTTTTGTCTTATTATTGTAAATTTATCCCGCCACGAGATGGTTGTGGCGACATGTCCGGCGATCTTGAATTTGGTCGGTCTGTCTGATAACCACATGAGCACCCCTGAAGAAATGCCGTGTAGCCAGAAGGGGGGTTCCACGCCTTACTGTGGATTTAAATTTGTAGCGAGTTTTAAAGCAGTGATATCGAGGCAGGAGATTTGAAATCTTTCGAGATGCTTCTTTTTTGGGGAGGCGCATGGCTTAGTGGTAGAGCTCCCGTTTGTCTTAAGCGGACAGCCCTTTGTTCGATGGTTCGAGTCGCTATCGGAGTGAATTTTTTGCGTCCTTATATTTAAATTTTGTCGCACAGCATATTGTTCGCGATGTCGGACGTTTTCCTTGACTTTGGTCGGTTGCTCCTCGTAACCTGAACACCGCTGAAGAATGGCGTTGTGACCCAGCAGTGGGTTCGCAACGTCCTTCTGTGGATTTAAATAAGATTTCGAGTTTCAAGGCAGTGATATCGAAGCAGGAATTTTGAAAAACCTTCCGAGATGCTTCTTTTTCTGGGGAGGTGGATGGATAGTGGGTTTGAGCACCTCTACATTGGTCTAACTGGCGCGCATTTGTCGTGGTTCGGGTCTGTGGGAGTGAAGAAAATTTTCGTCTTATTATTGCTACAAATTTGTAGCAACAAGCATCTTGTGGCATGTGGCGTTCTGTGATTTGGGATCGGTTGGTCCTTAACCAGGAAGAACCCCAGAAGATGGTGTAGCTAGCAGGATTCCTACACCTTCTGTGAATTTAAGTAAGTGTCGAGTTTTTCAAGCAGTGATATTGAAGCAGGAGATTTGAAAATTCCGAGATGCGTTCTTTATCTAGGGAGGTGGACTAGTGGTAGTGCCTCCTGTATATTGTCTAACGGCGACGCTATTATCGATGGTTTTAATTTTAGGAGACGAAAAAATAATTTTTAAGTACTGTTATTGCAAATCTGTCGTAAGAAGCATGTTTTGGCCTGTTTGGCGTTTCCCCCTTGCCTTGGTCGGTTTTGTCTGTTACGCATGAGCACCTCTGCGTCGCTCTCCTTGAAGAATGCGTGTAGCCGCAGAGGGTTCAAACATCTGTGCTGTGGGATTTTAATTAGAGTGAGTTTCAAGCTGTGAAAGATGAAGCAGGAAAGCTTAAAACTTGTAAAGAATTCCTTTTTTTTCTGGGGGTGTCGGGATCGTGACTAGTGGTTTAAGCCTCTTTGTACAATTGTCTAACAGCGAAATAGCGAGCGCTGTTGTCGAGATTGAAGTCTGGCGCGAGTGAAATGTTTCTTCGTCTTATTAATGCATATTTGTCGCAACAAGCATGTTTTCCCATGTCGGCGTGGCCTTGACTTTGGTTGGTTGCTGCTGTAAACGGGAGATAAACTAGCAGATGGCTTTTAGCGGCCAGGCAGGGTTTCCAAACGCTTCTATGGGATTTGAATAATTATCGAGTTTTTCAAAGTCAAGTGTATGGAAGCAAGAATTTGGAAAGACTTGCCGAGATGCTTCTTTTTTTAGGGTAGGCGGATTCGCAATAGTGGTAGAGCTCCTGTACATTGTCTAAAGGGGACGCTGTTTTCGATGGTTTTGAGTCTGGCGCGAGTGATTTTCTTCGTCTTATTATTGCATTGTCGCAACAAGCATGTATGTGCCATGTTGGCATTCTTGACTTGTCAGTTGTCCTGGTTACAGGGCACCCCAGGAGAATGCGTGTAGCCGAGGAGGGGTTCAGAACCCTTCTACTGGATTTAAAGTTAGTATCGGAGTTTCAAAGCAGTGATATGAAGAGGAAGCCTGAAACTTGTAAAGAGATACCAGTATTTTTTGTGGTGTGCGATCGGACTAAGTGGTTGGAACTTCCTGTCGCATTGTCTAACGTGGAGGCTGTTGTTGAAGGTTCGGAGTCTGGCGCGAGTGATTTTTTCATTCGTGCTTTTTTTGCAAATTTAATCGCAACAAGCATTTATGCGCGATGTCGGCGTGGCTTGCTTTAGTTGGGTTGCTCACTGTAACCCGGGAGCCAACCCCATCAAAATGCGTCGTAGGAGCAGAAGTCTATATCTATTTGTTGATCTATCTGTACCTGCTTAATTCGCAGACATCAGTCTACTACTATGACATTAGGACAGTAATACATACCGCCATGTTAAGATCCCTAGCAGACTCAGACTTATTGCGCTTAATATCCACAGTAGGGATGTTTGATTGCACCAGCATCTTCCTGCCATTTCAGAACTTTCATACTACATTCTGCATCATCTTCCATTTTCATCACCATATATCTAAATATTGACTCAGCTTTGTTCATGTGTCACATCTAAATATACTTTAACACAGAGACTATCTCAGACGTCAACGCATAACTTACTCTATTATCACAGCGTTTTACTTTCAAACGCTCCTTTTACACGCCCTGACATATCTCTTACCTGGTTCACTATGCAAGCTAGCTAATGATAGCAGGCTCACCTAAATCATTGCCGCATATATAGGTAGGGCACCTTCCTCTCTTGTCATTTCCATGTATTCTAAACATGCCTTGCTACCGGTCACCTCAATTGATAATTCTTCATAACAATTAGTAATATATATAATTATATATATAGTATATTATATATATATATATATATATAGATATATCTATACGTATATTATATAGTATATATATTAATATCGATTATATACTAGTATATATATATATTATATATATTTATATTATAATATATATATATATATATATTATGATATATATATATATAATATAATTATATATATATATATATATATAATACTATATATAATTTCAGGTACATATTTTCCCTTTCCTTTCTACTTAGAACAATATACCTTAGATGAAGGTATCTCTTGTTCTTTTTTTTTTTTTATCAATTCAAGCTTTTGATATATTTCTTTTACAACGGCGCCCAAAAGAAATAATATTATTTTGTCTCGGCTCCGGCTCACTCCGACTTATAGATTTCTTCCTGCACTGTTTTTGAGAATTGTGTAGTCTTTCTGGAATCATATTTATATAATAATATAGTATATGAATTATTATATATATATATACTACTATATTAGTATATACTATATATATTATTATATTATATATATATATATATATTATATAGTATATATATACATATATTATTTACTATGATATAGTATTATATATATATATATTATACTATATAATTTTTTTTCTCAATGAATGTTCATTTATATCTTTTACAACCCAAAAGAAAAATAAAAAAAAAAATAAAGTAAAATATTTATTTTTTCGCGGTCGGTCCATCCGACTATAGTTTTGCATGTTTGGACTGTTAGCTTGTATGCACTAGCATTGTAAGCAAATATTAATTTTTGAATAAAATTTAATGCGCGAATGCAGTTTGCGTTTTCATTGCGGGTGAGGACCGATCGGCGCTGATCCGACTAAGGTCTGTTGCCTATTTGAAATTGTTTGAGCAGCGTTTTGGATAACTTTTTCAGCAGGAAATATTTATAGAACAAAAATATACACAGAATTCCGGCTCCGTATTCCGACTATCCGGATCGTATAAAACTAAGGTTTTTCTGCACTATTTCAACATATGTTCGCAGTTTCGCCCGAAATAATTTTTCTTTGCTTAAAATATTTTATTGGAAAAATTATAAAAAGGATCGTTCTAATGCGATCAGGTTTCGACTCCTGAATTCGGATAACGACTGAACCTCTCTTTTCCCAAATGTTGAAATAACAAAGAAGTTTTTTCACTAAAAATATTTCTTGAAAAAATATTTTATAGAAGATACCGGCTCGGATCGATCCGGATCGCTGTCGGATCGGATCATCAAGGTTCTGCTATTTGGAATTGTTTTCCGCACTCTTTCATAAAATTTTTACATAAAATTTTTTATTAAAAAAATTCCATGAGCTAGGACGGCTCCTGGTTGGCTCGGATCCGGATCGGATAGCGACTAGGTTTTGTACTAATTGGAAAAATTGTTCAACACGTTTCTGGCATCTTTTTACGCCTAAAATATATTTTTTGAAAGAATTAATCCACAGGATCCGGCTCGCGGCTCGACACAGGGCTCCGAGTTGCGCTCGGCTTTCGGTCTGATAAGGTTTGCACTATTGAAAATTGTTCAGATTGCCTTGCTATCATGAAATTTGTTTTCAACAAAAAAAATCGAAAAAATCATAACCCGGATGCGATTCGATTCGGATCGACTCCCGAATCCGGATGCCCGATTAAAGGATTCTGGCACTGTTTGAGAAACTTGTTTCACAATTTTTCTGGATAAATTATTATAATCTAAGAAAATGTATCTCTTGAAAAATTTATATCTAAGGATAAGGCCCCGAATTGGATCGGATTGTAGCCCGACTAAGGTTTTTCTGGCACTATTTTTGATTTTGTTTAGTACGTTTCTGGCATTAAATTTTTAAAGTAAATAAAAATTATTTTTTGAAAAAATTCTTAACCCCAGGAAGTGGTTGATCAAGCTCGGTCTATGCCGGTCGCGAATGTATTAGGCCTACCGGATTGATAAGGTTTTAACTATTGTGAAATTGTTCTAGTTCGTCTTCTGGCATAAAGTTATTCCCTAAATATAGTTTTTTTTTAATTCTACCAGAGATCGACTCCGTCCGGTTCGATCCGACTAAGGTTTTGACTATTTGAGAATTGGGTTCAGCACTCTTCTATGAAAGTAAAATTTTCACCTAAAAAATTTTCGAAAAAATGATGGTGTAGATCCGACTCCTCGCGATTTGAATACGAGTAACTCGGCTCGACTCCAATCGGATCCGATTAAGGATTCTGAATATTGAAAATGTTCAGCAAGTTGTTTTATTTTCAATGCTACTTAACGAAATTATTTTCTTGAAAAATTGTATACGCAGGATCTGGTTCGAATCCGTCTCCGAATCGTCTCCGTATCGACTGATAAGTGTTTTTCTGAAACTATTTGAAAATTGTTTCAGACATCTTCTGGCATTTAATTTTTCATATAACAAATATTTTTTTGAAAAAATTTCATACACAGGTTCCGGCTCGCTCGGTCGGCCGGCTCCGCGAGTTGTTCGGGCTCGGATATGAATAGTTTTGACTAATTGTGAAATTGTTTGGCAGACTTCTGGCAATAGATTTTTCAGTCTAAAAAAGTATTTCTGAGAAAAATTTAATACTATTAGGCACCGGCTTGACTCTGGTCCGATTGATTCTGCCGCTGGATTGCCGGATCGCTAAGGAATTCTGCACTATTTGAAACTGTTCAGCACGTCTTTCTGGCAACAAATTTTTCATATAAAAAAAATTTTTTCTTAGAAATTTATAATTAAGGATCCGGCTCCAGATCGGACTTCGGCTTCGGCTCCGGATCAGCTCCACTAGAGGTTTCTGCACTGTTTGAAATTGTTCAGCATTCTTCTGCCAATAAATTTTTTACCTAAAAAGAAAAAAAAAATGAAACTCGGAACCTGGCTTGAACTTCGGCTCCGCCATTTGACTCGGCTGCCGACTGCGGGTTCGGTTCGACTAAGGATCTGCACTATTATGAAATTGTCAGTACGTTATTTCTGGCTTAATTGTTTCATCGCTAAAAAATATTTTATGAAAAATTCTACGGTGGCTCCCGGCTCTGGCTCGGCTCCCGGCTCGGTCCGGTTCCCGAATTCACCTTTGGCTCCGAGTCTGATAAGAGTTTTCTGTACTATTTGCAAAAATTGTTCAGTATAGGCTTTCTGGTTAAATTTTTCACTCTAATATATTTTTTAGAAAAAAATATACCGCCGGATCGGCTCGGTCACGGCTCCGGCTCCGCTCGCTGGCTCAGCTCCCACTCAATATCGCTTCAGCTTCGGATCCGAATATAGTTTCTGCACCTCTTTTTGTAAATTGTTCAGATCAGATTTTAAATATTCTTCGAAAAATCCATTGATCAGGCTCCGGCTCAGGGATCGGGTCCGGTCGACTTCGATCGTTGTTGGGATCCGGATTCGATCGACTTAAGGATTTGTACTATTGAAAATTGTTCGACACGTCTTCTGATTTCAAATTCATACTAAAATTATTTGAATGAAAAAATTCGCCAGTCGCGGTCGGCTCGGCTCGTCAGGCTTGCGCTTCGGCTTCGTTCGGTGGTCGGCTGCGGCTCCGGTCGGCTGCGGCTCCTTATTTTTGACTGAGTAAAATCGAAGAATGAGTAGAGTTGGCAAAGTATGAAAAAAGTTAGATTTTTCTTGAATTATAAATAAAAAAGTTTTTTTTTCTAACCAGGAATTGCAATTTTGACTGGAATTGAAATTTTTTAGTGAGCCTTCTTAATAATTTCTGTATCTAAATATTTAGAAATGTTAAAGGAAATATTACACAGACGGACCATGATGTTCGCGAGGATGTTTTTCTAACTAATTTTAGATAATAAAAAAAAAAAGTGAAAATTTTTGATTTTTGCTTTCAAAAGTAGGGGGTCTAGTTAAAAGTCTCCCTTTTAAGTCTAATCAATTAACTAAACCCTTATACAGCAATTTAATTTAAATAATAAATCCCTCTTATTATTACTGTTATCCAGATTGATTCATAAATGTATTGTCTTAAGTTTTAACCATCGTTACAGAAGTTTTTGAATTTGTGTTGCTTGGTTAATAAGGTCATTATATATATATATATTTTATATATATATATATATATATATATAGTATTATATATATATATATAATAATATATTAACTATAGTATAGTATATATATATATATATAGTTTATAATTTATATATATGATATATAATATACTATTAATATATATATATATTTATAGTATATAATATATATATTTTATATATATATATATAATATATGTAAAAGTTCATAAACGGCTTACAGTTACATAGGGTTAAATTAGGTAAATGTAGTTGTTTCATAACGAAGGTTTAAATAAAAACATTTTTAGGGGTGACGATAAAAAGTTTTAAAGGTTATTAATTTTTTTTTGCATATCATGTAGGGAAGTACTTTCTTAAGATCGAACTTTGGATGGTAAGTGTTTTCCTTCTAAGATATTAAGGAAACCGAAATCGAAGAGGGACTCTGAGGGGAGAATTCCACAACTTCTTACCTTTTGAAGACTCCCAGGATGGCTTGTAAGTCCCTTTTAGAGTTTTCGGACTTTGGAGTTAGGACACCCTTTCTGAGTAGTGGATACGATTTTCATACTGGCGAAGATGTGATGGGATAATTTTTCTCCGTGTTTTTTTTTTTTTGGGGGGGGGGTTTAGACGAAATTTGTGAAGTGCTATGTGTTGACTTTATTTTGGTTAATTGTTAATTTACTTCTTATAATAGTAGTTTATTAGAAAATAGTATTATATATTATATTATGTAATTTATTATTATTATATTTTATTATAAATTATTATTATTATTATTATTATTATTATTTTATTATTTTATTATTATATTATTTTATTTTATTATTATTTCTTATTTTAATTTTTTTTTATTACTATTATTATTAATCTTATTTTATTAATTATTGTTAATTATGAATATATAATTATTTTCTTTTTATTGATAGTTATTATTATTTTGATTATTATTATTATTATTATGTTATTATGTATATTTATATATTATTAATTATTGTTATTTCTTTCTTTTTCTACTTTCTCTTTCATCTTTTCTTGCTTTAATTACTTCCCTTCTTTTCTTCTTCTTCTTCTATTTCTTCTTTCTCCCTTCTTCTTTTCTTCTTCTTCTTGCTTCTTCTTCTCCTTCTTCTATCTTCTTCTTCTTGCCTTATTATTATTTATTATTATTATTCTTTATTATTTATATTATTATTATTTGTATTAATTAATTTTTAAAAATTATTATTGTTCTTATTGATTATTAGGATTAAAATTATTATTATTATATTATTATTATTATTATTTTTTTATTTAAGTAATGAATAATTTATTTATTAAATTTATAATTAATTTTAGAAAATAAAAGTATGGATTATTATTTTTATTTTATTATTATTATTATTTCATTATTATTTTTTCATTATTATTATCATTATTATTATTAATTTATTATTGATTATATGTATTAAGCAGTGTTTCACAAAGGTTATAAACAATAATTCACTATATTTTATACTAAAAATGTTTCATTGCCATTTACATTTAGACACGGTTAATTTTATAGTTATTATTTGCTACTATTATTATAATTATTAATATTTTTCTAATATTCATATTTTAAATAAAATTATATTAATTTTCATTTATTATATTTTTTCTTCAAAATATTCTTGAAATAATTTGCAAATCAAAAAAGAAAAATTATTAATATTACTGCTCAGCTATTATACTATAATAAATAATTATTATTTATTATTGATTTTTTAACATATACCGATCGATGATGTGTTAGTGTTGACGTGCCGAGGATTCTTTTACCCTTAAAATGGTAACATGGGGAAGAAAAGGATTGGAACAAGAGGCATACCAGGCCCTTATGGAATGCTAGGATGTGTAAGTAACTCTTTATTTTGTCGCTGCTCTGATTTGCTCGTGATTTATCTCGCATAATATATTATATTATACATATTCATTTATGATATTATATATATATTATATATATATTAATTATATTATATATATTATATATTATATATAATAATATAATATGTATATATTTATTTATATAAATATATAATATATAATATATATTGATATTATATATTATTATATCTTATATTACAAGAGAATGCATACGCTGCAATCAAGAATTTGTTTTCTAAATATCATGATTTATTTAACAGCGGTGCACTGGGATACGATGCTTGGACGCTAGCGATGAGCGTGGAATGGTTTGACACAGTACGCCCCATGCGAGACAAAAGAGAATCCAGGATTAACTTAGTTTCTATAGGTGAATGGATCGAATCCGCGCATTGGTGAAAT
>JABUQX010099999.1:22500-35000 GCA_015478945.1 Trachelipus rathkii
CACCAGAATCCCTAGAAGTTTAAGGTACAGTACGTAACGTACATACTAAGAGAAATGTATTTGTTTTTATATACAAAATAATACACTTACATAAAAGTTAAAGCTAGAATAGGGAGTTATGTACAAATGGTATTTTTTATATTAATGTTGCGAGGCGTTAATATATTTAATAGACGTCTTGTACCATAACTTCGATAAGAAAACACATAAAAGGTGTTTTATTACATTAGTAAAGCATATCTGTTAATGCTTCTCACTACAATAAACAGCTCAAGAAAAAAGCTGTATTGACAAGAAAATCAATATAAAAAAGCCATAAGAAAAAAAGGGCTACTTTTATTATAGTGATAGTGTAAAAATAATTAGTATATATTTTTTTTTTATGTTTATATATAAAAAATAAAAATAGAAGTTAAATTTTTCACAAAGAAGTGTGAACCAATTTATCACAGTTGTTAAAAATTATTTTATTATTGTTTTTTTTTGTGTTTGTTTTTTTTTATTAAAAAGCAAAACTATCATAAAAAATAATATAAAAGAATTGTTTGATTGCATTTTTTTTTTTTTTGTTCGACGAGGAAGATTTTTTAAGAAAACATAGAAAAATGTAATCAACACTTTTACATTAATTAATTTAATTAAAACTTATTTATTTTTTTTTTTATTTACTAAGGGGTAGAATAAAGTTAGAGAATCACTTGTTAAAAATTTAGGAAAATCTCGAATATAAACAGTATATCATAAGAGGGGAGAATAAGAAAACTGTGTGTGTAGGAAGGCTCTATTTACTTTTATAGTTGAATGAGTTCAATTTCAAAAACGTCAGCAAAATAGTGGAAATCGTAAAATATAGTATACTCATTCACTCACTAAAGACTTGAATGAGAAATTGTGGGAGTAAAATGGGGAAGAGGGGAATAAGCTAAATGCGGAAGAAACAAAACAGCATTGGGAAAGACATTGACTTTCAGTGTAACCATTGACCGATAAAACTTGTCCCATTGACTGAGAAATACGTTTGCAAAGCTTTCAATTCTTGCTCTTTCCGCCACAACACATTCACAAACATATCTACACAATATATATATATTCTTGTCGTGTTGTTTTGTGTTGTTCTGTTTCGTTTTTATTTTGTTTTGTTTTTTATGCATATTTCTTTTTAATTGATTTTCATGCATTCATTTTAATCAGTATTTATTTTGATTATGTATTATATATGTCGTCCGAATCGAGTATATATAGTAAAATAGTAAAAACAAAACAGAAAGGAGAGAAATGACCCTCGACCTGTAAAAATTATTTTATATGAAAAACGTAAAAACAAAAAAGGAAATGACCCTTTTTCCCGTAGAAAATTTGGGAAGTGTTTTTTTTTTTTATTTACATATAAAAATATACATTGTTTTTTTATATGGTTTAAAAGTGTTGTAATTAATATAAAAAGTTACCAAAATTTAGAAAGGACCTTATAGAAAGACAAAAGGTAAAAGGTCATCAGAACAAGCTAAAAGGTCATAGAGGTTCTATTTTGACCCTTGACCCCAGAACAAAATTTGTTCCAGTAAGAACATCAGGAAAATGTTCTAAAGAACACAGGTTATTAGAGGACATGTTCTTCCCCCAGAACACTAGAACAACAGAAATTGTTTTCTTTTTGAATCAAGACAGAGAATTCTTTTAAAATATCTTAAAAAGAAATATTTGGTCAACATTGTTTTCCAAGAGAAACAGAAATTTTGTGCAATCATCTGAAGACTATTTATTCAATTCTCAATTCAGTTGGATGATTCCAATTTACCAACTAAGGACAATTTAGAAAAACATAGTTCACCTTTGAAGAACATAGTTCACCTTGAAGAACATAGTTCACCTTTTGAAGAAAAAGTTCATATTTTTGAGAACATTGAGGAAATATCTATATTCTATATTTTTAATAGAACAAATAGGTCAAGAGAGATTGACCTAGTAACATTTTTAAAGAACATTAAGACAATAAATTATGCGAAATCAGAACATTAAACTATATTCTATAATCTATATTTTGCTAAATATTTTAGCCAAATTAAAAAATCCTTTATTGTGGGAGTGAGAATGAGTTAAAAAATGTGTTGATACTTTTTTTTTTTTTTTGTTTAAATTGTTAAATTCCCCCCCCCCAAAAACCTTCTTTTTTTTAATAAAAATAAATTTAGAAATATTAAAGTGATAAAAAGTTTTTAAAATTATAGGATTTATTTCCATTTTTTATTTTTGAACTTTGAACAGATCATATTCAATGAATTTAGAATATTTAGAGAAACATTGTCGTTTTGATAATAATGGTTTTTGTTTCAAATTTAAAAACATAGTTCCAATCTCTTTGAAACTTAAAAAAGTTAATAACAAAGTCTTAAAAGTTTATTAAATTACTTGAGGTAGACATTTGTAATTAAATATTAATTAGTAACCGATCTTAATGAACAATAGTAATTAAAATAAAGTAATAAACACTTATAATATTTTATAAAGTTTTTTTTTATATTTATAGACTAGATTACTTATATAGGAATATTACCTTTACAACTTTTAGTAATTAAAGTCATGAAAGGGAAGTGAAGAAATGGTTCTTTTGTTATTAAATTTATTGAAGAGGGAGGAGTTGAGAAACACTTAGTTTTTTTTTGTGTGTTGACTATTCGGAGTTTAAAAAAGAAAACTCTTATTATAGTATTTCTTTTGGGCAAACATAGAACTCTTTAATGTGTTTTTGTGTTTCTATATCTTTTTTTTAGTTTTAAATAAAAAATATTTTCTTTAAAAGATTATTAACTGAAGAAGAAAAAATTCTGATGAGAGCAAATGCTATCTAAAACACTGCTGAAATGTGAAAAACAAATATATGAAGAAATTTTTAAATGTGGTTTTAAATTTCTAGTACAACAATCATATTGTTTGAAATTACAGAAAACGAATAATATTCAAGACCAGTACAATCATAGAAAATATTGAGCCAAAGAGATAAGTCAATTAAGGACAGAAGTTTCAAGAACTTTCTCTTAATAGATTATCTATGGGAAGAATATTTTTTAATTAGTTTTTTTATAATTTCAACTTCTTTGATAATTTTTCTTATATATTAAAGAAAGAAAAATGAGTTCTTTAAAGACATTTAAGACATTTATAGAACTTTGAACTGTGAATTTTTTTTGAAATAAATAGGAATATTTCTTCCTCATCATCTAAATAGATTGATAAACTACAATCAATAGCCTCAACACAATGAAGAGGAATAGTAAAGATAAAGAAGAGGACGAAAGAATGTTGCAACGACTCGCATCTTTATATACAAATATTGAGGAAGCTCTGGAGTATTATTCCTGGCTTCATACCGACAAATTCCCTATTAGAGGAACAAACAAGGATTCATTCTAACAACAGAAACAATGAAGATATTGTTATTGAAGAACAATATCGATATAGAATGGCCACTGTGCCTTGGATAAGCAATGAAAATGCTCAAACATTAGAAGACATAGGTCATAATAACAGGTTTACTCCTGTCAATAATTTTACTGTTTATCGTATGCAAGATATTCCTTCAGAACTACCGCCAATAGATAATGACTTTGGTTGGTATATTGATATGGTTCTTTCAGATCTTGATTACGAAGAAGATTTGGATAATGTCATCATAGAAGAATGGGAAGGTTCAATAGACACTTTATCCCTGTTAGAATGGGAACCTTCCGAGGAAGATGCGTCTTTAATGGCATGGTTAGAAGAACCAGAAGTTAAAAACCAAAAAAAAAAAAAAAAAGGTTATAGATCACATCAATGGGTATTTCTACCGAAAGTGAAGCTTTCATATGATAATGAATATCAGAAATCCCAACAGAAATTTATTACAATGATTCATCATCCCATAGAAGAAATGATCACAGATAGTGTTTTGATCGACATATGATAGATCACGATTATTGTACTAATAATCCTGCATTAGAAGAAACGATCTTCTTCGAGGAGTAGAAGGCTCATAATTAATGAATAACATAGTTCTGTTATTGAAGGAACAGACCCACGCCAAATGGTTTTTGGATGAATTTATTGGAGGTTCAATTGAAGTGAATTCCTCCGACTCTTCAGACCATTCTATGAATAATATGGCCCAGCGAAGAATTCCTTGGTTTTTGATCATAAGATTTCAAGTTTTGGGATATTTCTTTTATTTTACGCCCTATAATGATAGAAGAAGAACAGAAGACTTACTTGGGTTTATTGGAATATTTGGGGAAGAAGAAGATGGACACACACTCCACACATTATTAATGAATAATATTGTCTTTAGGCAAGGAGAGTGGGGACGATCTCTTCTTTAGAAAGATGAATTACTCTGTGTTAAATAGTAACAAATGTAAAAATAAGTACAAGTAATAAAATAATAGTACAACTATTTACTTTTGGGACATAACATGTATTTCAATGTGATAAAATAGTTGTTGGATGAAAAGCGGTAACATATTGAAGAAACAGAAGAAAGATGGTGATAAAGACGATAATTACCATTCTTTAATAATTTTTTAGAATTTAGATTACTTACTTGAGGATACTTCATTAAAAGATTTAATAATTAATTTTTCTCCTGTCAGGATCATTGAAAAAGAGAAGAGTAAACATAAATTTGGATTTGAGGAATGTCAAATTGTTAATTAGCTCACACTGATGCTTCATGAAACAAACTTCTTACATAAAATCACAATGTATTATATATTTTATCATATATTGTATCAGGCTTGTACATATTCATGAAGTTGTGTGATGATATTTCATCTACTCTATCGTTTGGCATAGGGATTAAAAGGATAGTGATTCTCTTGGGTAAGTACGAGTGAAGTGATACTTAATAGTAGTAAAATAGAATTTTAGCATTAAATTGCTTGTTGTGTCGTATATAAGACGCTTTGTATATTATTAGGCTCATTTATATTTAATAATAAATATTATAAATTTATTAATATATATACATATTATGTGTATTAATTGGAGTAGAAGTTTTTTTTTCATATAGGAGCTTAAATAGAAAGCTATAAATATTTTAAATTATTATATAATATTGCATCATATATAATTGATATTAACACCCAACACCACCCTGCAAGCATGCAAGATATCTTATTACACGTCATTTTATTCTATAGAGTAGCTAGTGCAGTAAGTGTAGTCATGGTATCTATGCATTGGATTGTTTTATTATTTGTGATAATGTTAAAGTTTATGCCAAATGGTATAATAATATATTATGTGCTCAGCTACATGGAGAAATGACTTAAGCCACCCATATATATTTATTGATAATATATATTGTGTAGTAATATTTATACGGTTGATGCGTGTGTGTTAATTATAACTCTCATTAGATATCTCTTCTTTATTGTGTGCTATTAAAGAGAGACTCTCTAGCATAATTCACGACTATTAAGCAATAAACGATATTTTTTTCTATATTCAGAATTAAGCTCGTGGATTACATTCAATAAGATAGTTAAATATTATATTGAGGAAAAGATGTGTGATGAAACATGATAGTATATATATATTACTGTCTTTCTGTTGTTATCCTTATTTAGGTAACTTAATATTATTGTTAAGACACTCTATGTGTAGCATATTTATATTCTGACATGTTAAAGTATTTAAGCTCTTATAGAATATATTAATGAGATCATTAAAGAGATCTGTCATATCTATTTATTCTGCAAACTCTTTAAAAGCTGATATCTATTAGCAGTTGCGTTTTAACAGCAGAATTTAATCGGACTTTTATTTATTTTCCTTACTTTTAGGAAAAAATTTAGATTATCAGTCTTTTGTTTGAAATTCTCACCAAAGTTAATACTATTATGTTGTCAACTACAATATTACGAGGATTTAAAAATTTTTGCTCAATCATTGAATAGAACTTTAACAGATCCAAAGCTTATATCTTAATAACTTTTGTTTCTCATAATTTCAAAGGTCAGTGACAAAGTTTTTTTAGAAGAAAGTCTGAGGATATATTAGACTCAGATCATTTTGAACAGTCTATGGGAAAAAGCTAGAGATATCTTTTAAATCATATTTTCATGAACATTATTCTGTTTAGATGATAATGAAGAGTCCTGAAAATATCTGTGTGAACGTTTACTCTAACATTTCTTTTAGAGACTGAGCAAAAACATGAGAAGATCATAAGGTGCTATGCTCGGATGGTATTACGATGTCTTATCCAAGGTTTTTATTTATTCTTGTTCATATTAAGGATAGTTAATACAATAGAACACTTATTGTATCTTATGCCTACTAGTAATAGGATAACGAAAACAGAAAGATAAACTAAACAGTACAGATTTTATTATATTGTACATTGGTTTTTTACGGAATAGTACTAGGCTTCATATTCTAGATTGAAAATACATTGAGAAGTTCAATTAATAAAGTGATTCTATGATCTAGTATTCCTTATTTCAAAGTATTTCATAAATGAGGCTGTGATTATTCAGAGAGTGCTGATACAGAAAAAGAAATTGGTAACGAATCATAGTAATATATAATTAGATAATTAAAAGATTTCGCGTTGCGGATCAAGGAGGGATATACACGGTGATAAAAAAGAGTATATTCATGTAGAACTCTACTTTTGTAAAGAGTACGCTGTATCTTGCATTATCGAAGCATTAGCTTTTCACATTGAGGACTTTGATACATTTTTACATTTCTTTAGTATTTACATCATGTTAAGATCGCAGATATATACTCAGATTTCCGAGCTTTAAAATCTCTTCTGACCAGTAAAGAAGCTCTGAGTTTTTCACTTTGAAGGAGGTGAACTTTTGGAAATGTTCATTTAGAAGATTAAACATGTAAAGCAAGACGTGCTTACTTTCTGTATAGAAGAGGATCACTAGAGGGTTACTATAAAGAACTAGAAAGCGTTCATATAATTAATACAATACTAAAGCTTCTAATTAGAAATTAATGTTGTCTACTGTCTAACAGTGATGTTACTAATCTAGATCAACAGATGAGGAAATTTATATTAATGGAAATTCTTTAGTAAAAGAACCTACAGATCCTCTGAGGCTACAACTTGATGGGATAAAGAAAATCGGAAAATCGTTATTCATTTTTTCAGAAGATGCAAGAATTAGGATTATGAAAAAACGCAAGTTTAGAGAGGAAGTTATGACACAATTATTAAGGATCTAAACAACTGACTAGCGAAATGTGGTCGAAATCGTATTCAAGAATTTTCCATTACAGGAGTGGTATATACGAAGATGTTACCGATATTGTTTTGAATCTCAAAAAGAAATTTAGATCAAGCAAATACAAAGAACCAGACTTTCGATAAGTTAAGGAAAAGCCTCTTTTATGCTCACTTGAATGATGATGACAGATCACAGGGAGTTATAACTCTGTTTGGTTTTGAGATAATTAGTTGACCTATAATCGGTCAGAGACCGATGTGTTGATAAAATCCTTGTGTTTCTGAGTGTTTAGTTGGATTAAAAGAGATATAGAAGGAGTTACGATAGGCCGCGGAATAAGGAGAAAGAAACTAGGATTCTCTGAACGTAGAATACAATCTTGGCAAAGATTTATATCTGAGTTTTGATCGCTGCAGGCTTCAATCGTACGACGGAACATTACACACGTCATCCAAGGCATGATCTTTATATACGGGTGATACTACCTGTAGAGTGATTAGTTTAGTGAAGGAAAAGAAACAGGAAATTGTAGTGTAGTATTGATAAACTGTGAATAGGCGTAAAACTTAAGCTTATATTCCGCTGAGTTTGAAGTTGAATAGAAGGAAGTATATAAAAAATCTATATATTTTTAAATGCTCTTTACTTAAATCTGTTGTGAAAAGCTCTTCTCTAGTTCACGACTCTTATATTCTCTCAAATATCGTGTAGATTATAGATATAGGAGTTTGTTAGAGATATGACTCTTACTATAATATATCTTTAGTATATAATGTATTA
Source organism: Trachelipus rathkii (assembly GCA_015478945.1). NCBI lineage: Eukaryota > Metazoa > Arthropoda > Malacostraca > Isopoda > Trachelipodidae > Trachelipus > Trachelipus rathkii. The sequence goes on from JABUQX010099999.1 coordinate 30,504, forward strand.
AGATTAATGGAATCTTATAAGTTCGTAATATCACTAAACAGAGGATTGGAATATACATTGTTATAATAGCAGAGTGCTGTTTTCTTTATATTTAATTTATTATATTTTATACTCAAGCAACAATATATTTATTATGGTAAAACATAATAAAATCGTTTGACGTAGTATATATATTTTATCATTAAGAAAATATTGTCCTTTTTTGAGACTTATATAATTGACATACTTTATTTGGAAAATTATACTTCTTAATATAATTAATTTATTACAAGTAAAATATTTATTATTATGGGTGTTTCTGTTTTCTGCTTCAACACTTTGCCAATTACGAATTATTCTTTTTTATACTCATTGGTTTATTATAATGAAAATTTATAATTATATATCAATAAGAGAAAAACATGATTTACGCATTTTTATTTTATCAGATTATAGATTAATATAATTTAATACGTTAATAGATAAAGAGAATTTATACATTTTTATTACAAGATATGTTTACTTGATGATAATAAAGGTGTAATACGACTTCCTCATACCTACTATATTAGATTTTATTGCTTCTTTTAGATTATATATATATAGAGATTTACATAATCTTAGGTTGAATGTTTTCTTTAATAGATGCAACTCGTTATTGATTTGTTACTTTCTCTAATTCATCTGTTAGTACAATTATCAGATTGTTATGTTCTTTTTATTGTATACGATAGATAGTATTTCGACTCGTGATAAAGTGATTGACTGATATCTGGTTTTATAAGAAATCAGATGCGTTAAGTTTATTTCTAAAATTTACTGATAACAAATACAAGATATAATAGAAAAAAAACAGCATTAAGAAGGTAGGTAATGTATTGACGTTATGATTTGTTCAATCTGCTATCGTTCATACTCTATTCCCAACAGGAAAGAACGAATTGTTTGAGTCAACCAGACACTTTAATCTGTGTCCTACTACAACAAAAGAATATTGGAGACGTCAGAATAAAAAGGCTATGGAAAGTGTCTTTACTGTTCTTTTCTTATTCTTGATGGGAAAATAGACACAGAAGAAAGTTAAAACTTTAGGAAAATTCTATTAATGAATAAAATTTTTAGATAAAATAGTAGATTAAATAAATAAAATAGTAAATAATTTAGAATAAAGAAGTAATTGAATTTTGATTCTAGGAGAGATTGTAAAGTTATCACTGTTTCTAAAAAATGTGTGTGTTTAATTTCGTACGTAATAGAACTACATTATAATTGTCATTACATCCTCATAGAATAGTTTCGTTAATTTAGTATACATAATAAAGAAAAATGTTATTTATAGACTGAGTCTGAGATATTTTTAGTTAATCTTGTTAGTGTATAATGTAATATTATATATTCTTGGTTAAGACTATGATATGTTTCAAGACGTGGTAATGAAGTTATAATATAGTTAATTACAGCTGATAGATTTAAGAGAATCGCTGATAAATGACATAGGAAAAAGACTTATACGTAGCTTCAACATTGAGTGACATTCTGAAACAACTTATGGTAATATGATAAGATTATACAGGTTTAGAGTATTTCATTCAAAAATTATTTTCTGATGTTCATACTGTGAGGTTCAATTCGAGATTCAGTGGTGTGTGTGTATTTAATCTACTTATTACTTTATATTTTTTTATATGCAAATGTTAACCGCGTGTTGTATATTTTATAATAGTATATTTTATATTATATTCAAGAACTGAATATTTTTATAATATATGTATTTTTTTAATAGCATTTCCATAGACGTCTTGTGACTGCATAACAACACCTTATATGTTATTGCCCATATATGAAAAAGATACTTATACGTATCAACATATGACATCTTGAATTGAGTTCAGCAAAAGACATCTGCTTCGTTTTTATTCTAATAATAGTTACTTCACATATTTTTTTCATTAATATTTTTATAAAAAGTCAATAGAAGAAATTCTCGAGTTTAGATATCTAAACTCGGTTGGTAGAATAATCTTATCCACTTCACAGATTTTGTAGAGTCCCACCATCTCTTCAAAGTAGGAAATTTATTTTCATTTTTTTCTAATTTTCAGTTTTTAATGTAAAACAATGGTTTAGATGTATAAATTAGCAATTTCAATTTATCAGTTAAATAACTTCAGGAAATCCAAGATTTCATAGATGAATTTGGAATTTTTTTTATTTAAATTCTTTAGGTTTCTGAAGTTTATAAGAATTACCAAAAGAGAATATTTTCTTTAGTTGGGTTCTTTTCCTAATTATCATATATATTTTTTAAGCTACATATCTAGACAGTTAAGAAATAGGAAGATTATGATAATTGTAATATGGACACTTATACATCGCTTTTATATCAAATGTTTTGGTGAAGTACTTCAAGAGATATTAATGAATATGGGAGTGTACTGATGTTAAAAATAACCTATATATATTAATTGTGGTATTCTCAGGGAGTTTTTTCGAATACATGCATCTTTAGATTAGATTAAATTAATAATGGATGTAAAAGATGAAATAATAATAAAATATTAAGACGTCAATAAAGATTGATTTCAACAAGACATACTAATGGATATACATCATCAAGTATTACTTTATTAATCATTTATGCCGTACTGAAAAACGAGTCATAGGTCATTTGGTTGTATTAGATGATATGAGCGTGAACTTGATGGAATTTTTACTATTTCTAGAACGATGAGGATTCTATAGTTGCATTTCAAATGTGCTTAGTGTTCAAGCAGATACCTATGGGGAAGATAGGATACTTATTTGCATATAATCTAACATTTTTAGTCATTGTATATATTTAATTAACTCATGTTTTGTATTAATATAGTTTGTTTAATTACTTTTTCATATCTCTTTATTACAAAATGATATATTTAAATTATTTTTTATTGTTCATATTATACATCTATGGTTTAACACTCGCTATTTTGATTATTTTATTTTATTCTTTTAGTGTATTGATTTATGTATAATAGATTATTTCAGCATTACTTGTTTACTTACTATTCTCTTTATTACTGTGGATCGGTATGTTTCACTTATTTTGTTTTCTTGTAGTTAGTGGTATATATACTATTGATCGCTATTAAAGCGTGATTAATTTGTTTTTCTTTTGTGAATACCTCCAGGATCTTCTTATTTTATAAATCATGACCAAATAATATTTATAAATCAACCTGAAAAGATTTTCATACGACATCTGTGTGTGTAAACTATTAATATATTCTAGATATTAACTTATTTATTTTTATTTTAAAGAAATCTATATACTATTTTAGTTAGATTAAAATGATTATTTATATGTAAGTAATATTAAATATTTATATAGACACTGTCGATTTAGTTTTTTAATTCTCGCTCTTTTAATTTGTCATAATGAGCAAATAAACATTGAAAATTGTATATATTAATCAGAAATTTTATATACAAATACCTCACTTTAGTATGACATAACATCAAATCTTGACGACTATCTACAAAAAATACTGTTAATTTATATATAAGTTTATAATATTTTATTATTTTTAATTATAATTTATATATAATACAGAAAACTTTTTTCCATCCAAGTAATGTAATTTTTAACTATTTTTATAGTTTAGCTTTAATTTATTATAATATTATTTATATATATATATATAATATGAAGTTGATATATTTTATTTACTAGATTTCTAATATTGTGTTCCACAGCTATCAGGAAGGTTAGTATTTTCTCATCTCTTTATTTTATACAATATTTACAAGTATTGGTAATGGACTTTTTTACATGTATATATTTTCAAAATTTCAATAATCAACGTTTTTTTTTTTATTATATTTTCTTTACACTAACACTTATATTGCCATTGTTTACACATACATCTCGACCAAACAAGAACAACTTGGGTACATGGATATCTCTTGCCAGTTCGATTCGCTCTAGTAAAATTAATAAAGATAGCTAAATTATAGAAAATAACATATTCATGTTTTAGATAATGACAATTGACCCACAATCAATATAGCAAACAAATTCATACTACATATAAATCTCAACTTATACACTAGATAAAACATCCGTATCAATATTATATATACATTAACTTATAAGCATATAACGTGTACGTTGTGAGCCTGTTCGTAAACGAATTGTGTGTGTGTGCTTGTGAGAAATTCAACGAAGACGAGAGCGCACAAAGTTCTTCTGAATTAACAAATGTGTTTAGTTCTTACACTATGCTAATACTTCGTGCGGAAAATCCTGTTCTTGATCGCTGTTGGCGATTTGTGTGATTGCATTACACTGACTATTTGGAGTGAGCTTCTCTGTTAATTTTTTGCTCGTACGATCTAGCATGTATATATATAGTATATGGATCATGGATTTACTTCCTCTTTAGCATTTTCATTATATATTTATCACTTATACACATCATCCCGCTTGTGTGCTCTTGCTTTTTATATGTTTCTAATGTTTACTACACATAATTTTAA
>JABUQX010099999.1:40000-47379 GCA_015478945.1 Trachelipus rathkii
CGTCGAGATATTTCTTCCTCTAATTTTTTTTTCTTCTAATTTTTTCTTTTCTTTTTATCCAAACAAACATCAAAGACAAGGTGTTTTCGCTCATCTATTAATTATTCTCTTTACTTATAAATAATTATTTATTCATTTCTCTAATTCTCTAATAAATTCTCTAAACATTCCTTATTTTAGTCATAACCTTAAATTTTCACCAGTTTAAGAAATATTAATTAAATATCAAATTACAAAATTAAATTGTAAATTTATATAATAAATTAAAACTTTATGACCTTACCTATACAACACTATATTAATAATTAATCATAATTTTAATTAAATTTTACAAATTGTGCCAAATTCAGCTTTATCATTTTAAATTTTTATAATAGTAATTAATAAGTTGCAAATAAGAATTGTAACATTTTTTATCAAAGTATTGAAGCTGCTTATATATATATTATATATATATATATATATATATATATTAATTATATATATAAATATATATATATATATATATATTATATTATATATATATATATATATTAATATATCAATATTATGTATATTATATATATATGATATATATATATATAATATATATTATATGATTATACTATATATATATATAATATGTATATATATATATCTTATATATATATTTTATATATAATAATTTATATATTATATATAGTATATATATATCTATATATATATATATATATTATATATATATATATATTATATCTATCATATATATCTATATTATATATATTTATATATATATATATATATTATGTAAATAAATAAAATTTAAATTTCAAATATTTGTTATAAAAGATATTTATAATGAAATTTTTCTCTTTGTTTAAAGGAAGACGCGTCGAAGGCTAATTAGATTCCATTTAAACCAATTTAAACGCTAATCTTATTAAAGCTGATCTAGGACTTGAAAATTTTCCCAAAACATTTGTGGTTGTCGTAGGTGTAATATATGTTTGATTTTTAAGAGCTTAATTGATGGTTCGGTTTCATAACTGATGATTCGACATACCTTCCTTTGGCTCTAAAACATAGTTCTCTTCCTGCTGCTACTGACTACTATCCTATCCTTCGATGTAGATTTAGTGCTACTACTATTCTACTAGATCTATAATTAAATATAATTAAAATTTTTTTTTTTTTTTTTTTTTTTTTTTTTTTTTTTTTATTTTTTATTTTTTTTTTTTTTTTATTTATATAGAAAATTAAATTTAAATTAGTATTAGAGTGAATTTATATTTAAAGGTATATTTAAATAAACATTAAAAATTAAAAGTGCAATTTAAATTGACAATATGAGAAAGCATATTTCCGATGTTAATTTTATTGTCGGTTCTCAAGATTATCTTTATAAGGAAACGAGATTTCCCTCACAAGTTCCTTAATTAACCTTTTTTGTCTTTTGTAGGCCGTATTTAAAAGCCTTTTATACAATTCTGTGTAGCTATAATACGTGTAAGACGTGTGTTTTGATTGTGTCACTCTCCTCTTTAACCATATTCTCATTTTTGTGAGTGAATTAAGTTCGAATTTATCATACCTCTTAATTAACTCGTTGTCATTTATTATAAGTTGTAGTTATAATATACGATATTATAAATAAATTATAGGATGAAAATTAATGATATAGACTTTAATTCAAAAATTTCCTTTAAGCGAAGCAATCTCGGCCGGGCTGCCTTTTCCGTTCACATCCGGCGATTTTGTGGGTGTTTTCAAGCCTCTGTCATTTACAAATTTTTATTTCATTCAAATTTATAGGATTATAAAAAGAAGGAAAAGAATTATAATAATTATAACGAAAGGATTTTAATTACAAATATTATACATGTAATTTAATAATAGTAATAAGAACAAATTAATATAATTAAATACTATATATATACAGTGCATTATATTATTTTATTTGAAGTACAATACATTAATAATTTTATTAATTAAGATTTTTAAAATTATAATTTAGATCTAACTATTATATTATTTACTGGTTTGCTGAGGAAAAAAGTAATATTTTATAATAATATTTTATAAAAATTCATAAATTCATCACTCATCTGCATCTTACACTTTTTATCATATATGAATCTATATTTTAACTCTAGTGTAAATTTAATACATATATATATTATTATAAATGATATAAAATTAGTTTAATATATATTTATAAATTAATAATATATATTTATTTAAATATTGAAATAAAAATTATAATTTATATCAAATTATATTAATTATTACAGATTAAAATATATTTATTAAATTATATTATAAATTATAAAATATATAATTAATATATAAAAATTTAATTTTTTTAATTTAATTTATAATTATAATTCATGCAAATAATAATTTATAAAAGTGTAGTAATTCTGGGATAAATGAATCTTTTTACTATATGTATAATATTTAGTATTAGATTATAATTATTAAATATATTATTATTACATGTATATAAATTATATATCCTCGGTCTTACATTAATATTTATTATATATAATTAACAATATTATATAATATTAAAATATAACAATAAAATCAATTTTTAATCTATAATTATACAATAAGTAATACTCATAATTGATACTACAAAAATAGTTAGACCAATATTAAGACAACCCTATTCACCCAACAGCTATTTCATCCTAATATAGAAGCATAACAGAATTACCATTATTGGATGACAAGTTTCAACTGACGAAAGGAGGGGCATTTATTATATTATCCCGCAGATACAACAGCAAACAAAACTAACAAATTATCGTAGCAAATTAGCTTGCCTATGTTGGGCAACAATATAGCTACATCATCTATTCAATTAAGTAAACAATATAATTTATTATATTCATGTATATGTATTATTTTTATATATTATAACGGAGATACACTCAGATCCCACATTTATTTTAAAAAGACACAATTTTACTATACAACCATTTAACATATTAGACAATGGGTAACATCGATACCACACTCTGTTTTATTCAACCTCTACATCTCGAGTGCCTAATCTAAGATATAGTGAACTGTTAAATTGATTATTTTCAATTAAGTACAATTTAAGAAACAATAACTTGCTAGCATACATCATAAGCTCATTTGTCCAACTAGTACACGATCTAAGAATGGTCATTCGAATTTAAACATCACCCTAAGAACTCCAAACTTCCAAAATCTCTTTTCTTCATCTTCAATGTCTCTTTTGTCTTTTCTGTCTTCTTCCACTCGAATCATTTATAAGGAGTGACCGAATATCTACAAACAAAGTGAGTCTCAATATTTAATTAAGAGGGAACTAAATAGCGATGAAATAATCATCATATTTTGACGATTTCAAAGATAGATCGCGGGTTATCAATCAACATAAGGCTAACATCTAACTCAACTAGGGAATCATATCATCGAATAGCGATGAGTCATCATGGTAACAAAAAAACAAACGACATGCGGATTGATCTATATTTAGGCTGCCAATAAAAAGCCGCTGCAGAGTTTGAATTTAAAGGCAGTAAAAGATTTCAATACATAATAAGTTTACTGAAATGGTTAATGATAATATTGGTGCCAGAAACAAAAGAGCCACAAAATTAAGATTTTTAAGTGCTTACTCGACTAAAATGCATCCATTAAGTCCCTTTAGAATTTTGTCATAAATTTATTGCAAACATTATATATATAAATATAATTATTATATTATATATATATTATAACTATATAAAATATTATTAATAATATATTTATATATATAAATCAAATATAATATTAGCATATATATATTACTATATATATATATAATACAATACATAACATATATATATACTAATAAACAACCTAAATACTCTATAAATAATACAATATAGTAATAATATTATTATATTAATCAAATCTATATAATAAAAAAAAAAACAGAAAAAAAAACAGAGGATTTATTATATTTTTGAAACAAGTTGTATTCGTAGAATACTTATAATGTCTGATACATTCTTTTTGTATGAATGATTCTATGAATCCAATATTATAATTAATAACATTTTTTTTATTTTATTTCACCACTATTTAATACAAAATTTGTTTACAGTTAGAAAACAAAAAACAAACTAAGAAACTATTAAGAACAATCGCTGGTAAAGCCACATTTTTTTTATATGATCAATTTTTAATTATATCACTTAATTGTATTGAGTTCTCTGTGATTGTAGGTGAAGTGTGTTATTTTTGTAGTTTAAAATGTGTTTGCAATTTTTTGATTACTTTCAACGATAAAAAAAATCTCTATAATTGTTATTTCTCATAGATATTTTTATATCGTCCAATTCGGATTCCTAATATTTATGTTGTTATATTTGTTGTGATGATCAATCGTTACTCGTTAGCTATATTAAAAGCTACCTTTTCATTAATCTAGACATTAATACCAACTTCTTGATAATACTTTCTACAAACTATGTTTGTGATATGCATTTGAACACTTTGTGATCGACTGAGAATAACATTTGTATTTTTTGAACTTTTAAACTAGAGCATTTAAAACTCTATCGGATTCATTCAGAGTCATTTCTCAGTTGCCGTCGCTTTGTTGCTGTGTCAGTGTTCATTCACGATTTGAAAGACAAACGTTAGATTTTATTCATTTATTCTATCTTGTTCTTCTTTTTAGAATTCTTGTTCTTCTTGATATTGTTATTCAGTTAATCGTTGAAGATTGTTTTGTGTTATTGTTGTTTTTTTTTGTTGTTGTTGCTGTTGTCATCGTTGTAGTTTTTGTTTTTGTTGCTGTTGTAATTAGATGTTGTTGTTGTTGTCTGTTTTTTATGTTGCTGTTAGTTGTTGTTTTGTTTGGTATGTTGTGTATTGTTTATTGTGTTTATTGTTGTTTATTGTTGTTAATTGTTGTTAATCTTTGTGTTTTTAGTTTAAAAAATAAAAATTAATATTAGTATAATTGTTCTTTGTTATTGTTTATTGTTATTTTATTGTTGTTGAAGTAGGTAAGAACTGTTATTTTCGTTTTCTGTATTATTAATTGTTATTGATATACTGTTATTGTCATTTGCTAGTCGAGTTGGTGGAATTGCATTAGCGTGGAAATGTTATGTATTGTTATTGTTGTAGTTGTAATTGTTGTTGTTTATTGTTATTGTTATTGTTGCCTGTTGTGCTGTTGTTGTTGTTGATGTTGTTTGTTTGTTTTTGGTGGTGGTGGTGGTAGTGTTGGTGTGAAATTGGTGTTGTTTGTTATTGTTTCCTTCTTGTTTTTCGTTTTGTTTTTAGTTGTTAATATTTTGTGCATAACATAGTTTCATATAATTATTTTTACGATTGTTTTTATTTTTATTATTTTAATCTCAATTATTATTATCATTAATTATTTATTATAATGATTAAAATAGCCTAATAATATTATAAACTAATAATACTAGAATTTTAATTTAATAATTGTAATTATAATTTAATTATAATTTAAACATTAATTACAATTATAATTCATTATAATTATAATGATAAATGATTATTGTATTTTATATATTATAATATTGACTTTTTTATTGCATTAACTATAATTAAATATTATACCTAAATAGTGGTTCCTTATTATGGATGTTCGAAGAATGACATAGTTTCAATATATTATTATAATAAAATTATAAAATTAAATATTAATAATTTATAATTTATTAATTATATAATATTTATTAATAAAATTACTAATATATAATTATAAATAATAAAATATAAATAATAAATAATTAAATTTTTATTTATAATTATAATGTATAATGATAAAATAGTAATATCTAATTACACATTTTTAGTTTAGTTACTTAAAAATAATGAAAATTCGACATATAAAAATATTGACATAAATTATAGTTTTAGGATTTTAATTTTCATTTAATTTTACTTTTAATTTAATTTTATATTATTTTAATTTTAATTATTAATTTTAATTTTAATTTTTAATTTTAATTTTACTATTTTAATTAGTCAGTAGTAGTAGTAGTAGATAGTATAGTAGACTTTAGTATGAGTAGCTAGTAGTAGGAGTAGAGTTTAGTAGTAGTAGTAGACAGTAGTAGCAAAGCTAGTAGTAGTAGTTGTAGTGGAAATTATGAGACCAGATAATTCAAAAAATTCTAACATTAGGAAACATATAAAAGAAAGCAAACATATTATACACCTTACCGACACACTATGGGAAATTCACACAATATACAATAGAAATAAAATTTCAGAAAGCGGGTAAAAAAATATTATGCATCCAACATGAAAGTAAAATCTTGACAAATTAACTGCTTACGTCTTCAGAAACAGAGAGGCTTTTTTCAAACTATAAATAACTAAAGGAAAATATAATGTTAAATGCATGGCTTAAAAAGTATGAATATAATACTAAGAATAGGTATTTATTTCTGCATGATTAGAAAATTAACATATTTTATTAAAATTATATGAAATATCTATTATTTAAAAATTTACAGAAATTTAAACATTGATAAAGCAGAATTTGGCAAGTATGTTTGTAAAATGTAATTAAAATTATTATTATTAATATTAAGTGTAGGTAGGGCATATATTTTATATAATTATATAAATTTTCATAATAACAATTAACTAGGTATATATTACATATTTAAATAATATTTATCAATAAAGAAAAACAGTGTGTGAAAAATTAAAATTAAGGTTATGACCTGTGTAAATTAAAGGAAGTTTAGAGAATTTTGCTTCTGTTTTCAGAGAAGTTAACGGAGGCGATAGGTGTTCCAAGCTTCAGGTTTAGCCATAGAGAATTTTAGAGAATTTGGCTTCAAATCTTATTATAAAAGTTAAACCAGGGTGTTCAATGTCTAAGCAAGCTGAGGTTACAAAGGAACTTTTAGTGAATTTGACTTCGTGTTATATGGAATTTAAACCAAGGTATTTAATCTTCTAAGCAAAGCCTCAGTTACAAAGGAACATTTAGAGAATTTAACTCCAAATCTTATTATGAAAGTTAAACCAAGGTGTTCAATGTTTAAGCAAGACTGATACAAAGGACCATTTAGCGATTTGACTTCGTGTTATATGAAAGCTAAAACCAAGGTATTTAATCTCTAAGAGCCGCAGTTACAAAGGAACATTTAGGAAATTTGATTTCAAATCTTATATGAAAGTTAAATCAAGGTGTACAGTGTTCTAAGCCAAGCCTCAGTTACAAAGGAACATTTAGAGGAATTTTATATAAAATTTTCGTAGTTAAAATGTTACCAGGACAAAATGAAATGATAAGATTACAAATTTTCACCCAAATAATTTAACTGAGATTAAATGAATAAATTTATAAATAAAGTATTTGATTCACAAATTACCAA
>JABUQX010100000.1:0-2500 GCA_015478945.1 Trachelipus rathkii
TAATATATATATATATAGTATATATATATATATATATATATATACCTTATTATATATATATACAATATATATATATATATATACTATATATATATTATATATATATATATATATAATATGATATTATACTATATATATATATTATTTATATATATATATATATATATATTATATAGTATATATTATATATATATATATATATATATATATATATATATATATATAGATATATATAATATAATATTATTATAAATATATATATATATATATATATATTATAAATATATATAATATATATATATATATATATATATATATTATATATATATATATAAATATATATTATTAGTATATACGTATAACTATATACATAATATTATATTATATATATATATACCGTGCATACAACGCTATATAATATATATATATATATATTATATTATATAATATATATATATATATATATATATATATATATATATATATATATATATATATATATATATATATATATATATATATATATATATATATATTATATATTTTTATTATTTTTTTTATTTATATTTTATTATATATATATATATATATATAGACTTCCTTTTCAAAAAATGAGAGGTCAAAAAGTTGTGTTTTGATTAGCGATTCACAATTATATTTGCAAGAACTGGCAATTACATTGGTTTGCTTGGTAAATAGCTACTTCAAATTCGTGATATTTTCACGTTTCATGTAAAATTCGCAGCAAACTGTCTTCTCTAAAGAAGTGCCTTCTTATCATTATTTATGTCTGTACTTCTGCTCTAAGGTTAAGAATATACTTATATTATACTATAACATCTGTAAAAAAAATTTAATGCCACTCGTAAAAGTTTTCAAACTAGCAATACTCATTTGCAGCTGAGTGTCTTTTTATTAATTTTTATTATTATCATATAAATAGTGACATTTTCTTGTTTTTCTTTTTCCAGGGACGAATAGTTTCTTCCACTTGCAAAATCTGAAAAGTTCCGAACCATGGCTAGCTAAAAGGAAGACAAGACTTGTCAACTTCACACTCACATGAGTAAACTTCATTTGGAACTAGTCGAGAAATTCTACCTTCTGAACTCCCAACTCTATGTGATGTTCTAAGATATAGGCTTTGCCTAAGAGAGCCAGAGTGGAGAGAATTGTCAGAAAATTACACAGCAGACACTCTTCAAAAGGATATTATTCAAAAAGCTTCGCTTGAAAAAAGTTAGGAGCTACAAACAGTTGTTTTGTGGCTGCCAATTTTAATTCGAGATTCACAGTCCTTGAAGGAGATAGAAGAAAACTGGGAAAAGGAAAAAAACATATCACTTGGCAGAGGAAAACTAGAATTGAAAGAGGCTTTCATAGCAACGTTTGACAAGCTCTTTGACATCCTCAAATGCCAAGTCTGCAGATTAAAGCTATAGTTCAGAATTACAGGGCCATGTCCAGCGTGGCTCGCTGACTGCTGAAACATTGAAGTAGCAAACATCTTCCTGCCTCTTCTTCTTAAGGTTATGAAGATCCCTGTCAAAGAACTAGTGTTTATTAATAGTCAAAGAGAGAAGGTTGGATCTGTTGGACAGCATCAAATTGGATTACCAGATCTACCTGATCACAGAAGACAAATTAAAAAGCAGAAGAAGCAAGAAGATGAATTAAGAAGAATTTCTGTGTATATAAGCAGAAAAGGAAGGAAGAGTTAACATTACAACTAAATGAAGTTCTTTTCTCCGACGAAGATGAAGAGCCAACTGATGTTACAGATGAAGAATCTGAAGATCCTTTGCAAAATCCATGTGATGAAAAATTTTGACTGCCTTCTACTTCAAATACAAGCAGTATAATGCATTACAATTGCGCAATGTTGCATTGCAAAATATTAGGTATGGTGTTGGTCTACGTGCTACAAGCCTGCCATTACAGAGCGCATTTTTGGATGCTGTGTCATTAATACTTGAAGGAGACAGGAAGAACTTGTGGTTGATCACAAAAAGTAAAAAAAGTGTCACAAGAAAAAGTCATGAAATCACTGATTGACGATTTTTCATGCTCGAATGCCCTGATAGGCCAATATTGAATGTATTCTTCTTTGATGCCGACGCAAAGACTTCCACTAAAGTTCTTGCTACAAGCAGATAACGCAAGTATCAGGTTCCAAGTAATTGTGAAAGAAGAGCATACGCATTTTCAGTAAGCTGAAAGGTGAGAAGAGTATCTTTGCATTTTACTCCAGGAAAGAACTTAACGAAAAAGGAAACCTGCTGAGGTTATTGCTAACCATCGTTGTGGATTTTTTCTTAAAGAAAAAACAACATTGATAAAAGTTTGCAGGGTTATTGGAGGTGACTCAACGAATGTTAACACTGGTTGGGAAGGAAGAGTCATGCATTGGGTTGAGGCAAAGCTGAATCGTAAACTCATCTGGTTGGTTTGTGCTCTTTCATACTAATGAGCTACCTTTGCGGCACCTGATCACAGAGTT
>JABUQX010100000.1:7500-10000 GCA_015478945.1 Trachelipus rathkii
TGTGGGTAAAAGTGAAATTCGGTGGGAAAATGTGGGTTTTTATATGCGCATATGCACCAGTGAATGGAGCGAGGGAAGAGGAGAGAGAAAGATTTTGGAGTGAGTTGATGAATGAGTGTTGGGAAAGTTTCGGGGTAAATGATAAATTTGTCTATTGGGAGATTTGAATGCAGGAGTGGGAAGGGGGGGGGGGGAAAGAATAATAGGACCATTTGGGGTAGGGGAGGGGAGAGAGGAATGTTAATGGAGAAAGTCTGTTAGAGTTGTGTGTTGAAAGAAGAATGATAGTGGGGAATACTTGGTTAAAAAAAAAGTGAAAATCATAAGTATACATGGAAGAGTGAGATAACGGGGGGGAGGGCGGTACTGGATTATGTGGTGTGTAAATGGGAAAGGATTAGAGTAAGATACTAGATGTAAATGTATTTTAGAGGGGCGGGGAGGGGGATATCGGATCACTATTTGGTGCGATTGCTAGGATACGGGTGGGGAGGAGAGTGACGGTTAGGGACAAGGCGGAGAAGAAGAGCGAGAGCTTAGAAGTGATAAAGGGTGAATAAATTGGAGGAGACAGTGGTGTAATAAAACCTTAGTAGGTAAAGAGGGATGTTTAGAGAGGTATGGAGATACCGGTGGAAGACGTGAGAGGGACGGGAATTGGGGAGGTGGAGGAGGAGCGGATGAGATTTAAAGAGGCAGTATGTGAAGAGGCTAGAAGGGTATGCGGAGTAAAAGGGTGGGTGCAAGCAGAAGGTAAAGGCGAGTGAATGGACTGAGTGAGGAGGTGAAGGACAGGTGGTTTGAAAAGGAAAAAGGAGGGCTGTATGTAAAATGCGTGGGAAGTAGGAGAGAGAAAGCTGGCGAGGAAATTAAAGGTTAGATGGAAGCCAAAGAGGGCGGTGGAGAAGACGAGAGCAGAGCAAAAGATGAATGCCGTGTAGAAAAGGACGGAAAATTTTGGAATCAGGAGCCAAAATTGTTCTGGAAAGAAGTAAATAAAAAAAAAAAGGAAGAAGAAGGAGGGGTTGGGGGAGAGGATCAAGGGAGGAGATGGGGAGTGGATAGGAGGAAAGGATAGGGTGAGGAAGAGGTGGGGGGGGAGTATTTTAGTGGATTATTGAATGAAGTGGGTGGGGGAGGGGAGGAAGATTTGCAAGAGGTGAGGGTGGGGAGTGAATTGGGGAGGGAGGGGGAGGATGAAATACAGAATGGTAGGAAAGTTATTAGGGTGGTCCTTGGGAATAAAGGAAAAAAGGGAAGTCCGCAGTCTGGATGGTGTGAGAATGAAAATGTTGCCAGATAGAGTTATAGGGGTGGAGGAATGCTGTACAGGTTAATAATATATGTGGAGGAGTGGTGACGGTACCACAGGATTGGTGGAGGATGGTTTGTTTTGAGTTCCCCTGTATAAGCGGGAAAGGGGACTTAGGATGGAATGCTGCGGAATTATAGAGGTATAGTTCTTTTAAGTGTGGGTAGGGAAAGTGTATGGAGAATATTGATTGACGAGAGTGAGAGGTTTAAAACGGAGGGGAGAATGGGTGGGAAGAACAAGGAGGATTTAGGGAGGGAAGAGGTGTGTGCGACCAAGTTGTATACCTAAAGATGCTTGCGTGGCGAGGAAATATTTAGAGAGAAAGGGAAAGATGTGTATGGGTGTTTTTGTGAGATTTAGAAAAGCATCAATGATAGAGTGAAGAGGCGTGTGAATTTTGGAGGGTGTTGAGGAAAAAATGGAGTGGGGGTGTAATTAAGGTAAAGGTATTAGGGCCTTTTTATAGGATAGTAGAATGTGTGTTGAGAAGTGTTAGGAGGGGAGAGGGAGATGTTTGGGGTGGTGAGAGGGTTGAGGCAGGGGTGTGTAATGTCGCCGTGGCTATTCAATTTGTTTATGTTAGGGAGAGTGTTTGCAGAGGAATACGGTGAGGGAGGGGAGGGGGGTGGAATTGATGAATGGGAATTATTAGAAGGGGAAGCTGAACTATGGATTACTGCTTTGCGGACGGATTACTGCCCTAGTTGGCGAAAGAACGCGGTAAGGGCTGAGGCGTATTTGGTGAGGGAGTTGACGAGCAGTGTTTGTGACAAAGGAGGCTTAAAATAAAATCCAGGTAAGTAAGTAAGTGTTAGTGTTTTTGAGGAGGAGAAAGAGAGGAGGGGGAGGGGTTAGAGGTTCGAAGTAGGGGGAGGTTAGTATTGGAAGAAGTAAAAGATGTTTTAGATATGTTAGGGATTTGGATTTGAGTAAGGGGGTGAGGGCGATGAAGGAGGAGAGGAGATTAGAAATAGAGTAGGCAGAAGAATGAGAGCTTGAGGGTCGAGAGAATGAGCGAAAGGGGGGGATTTATCACAGAAAATTAAGATAAGTATGTTTGAAAAAGATTTGCGCTACACCCGGTGTTGTAAGGGTGTGAAACGCTGGGGGTCTGAATGCCAGGTCAGGAAGAAGTTGAAGTATTTGAGAATGAAGGGTGAGAGCGTTGTGGTCTAGCCAGAAGGA
>JABUQX010100000.1:12500-19649 GCA_015478945.1 Trachelipus rathkii
ATATATATATATATATATATATATATATAAACTTTGTTTATAATGAAATTTAAATATTTTATATTATTTTAATATTTTTATTTTTTATTATATATCATATATATATATATATATATATTATATATAGTATATATATAAAAGCAATTAAAAATATAAAAGGAAAAGAGAAGAAAAACAAGAAAAGTATTCGTGTGTTCATCATTTGACGGCAGTGAATTTGGGAATTAAAGTCAAAAACTAATTAGTATGGTTAATGCAATGCTTAATAAATGGCGAGTCTGATTCATCCAATTCTTAGTCTCTTGTAAATAACATATGATATTATATATAGTATATTAATATACTATACTTATACGTATAATATATTATATATATAGTATATATATATATAATATATATATATATATATATTATATATATATATATATATATATATATATATATAATATATATATATATATATATTATATAATTTAATATATTTACATTTATATATAGTAATATATATATATATATATATATATATATGATATATATATAATATATATATATATTATATAATAATATATATATATTATATATTATATATTATATATATATAATATATATATATCGATCCGATCCTATTCTCAGATTGGTGTAAGGTGCGTAGCATACACTGGAACAGAAAAGTAGTAGGAGAACATGACGCAAGTCATTTTACTGTTCCTTTTATACCCCAAGTGAAAACTCGTCGCAGTCAGAAAAAAACCATCCTGTGGTTTTACGAGACTGTGATGAACCCTCACTGCGGTATCTCGTCAAAGGAGTTCATTCCCTGGGCAAAGTCCACAACCATACCTCATCACAAAACCCATCCATTCACTCCTGTTATGCACCTTTCTTCTCGCCTCTTCTAAACTCACATTCCTCTCCTTCAGGCAAACTTTTAGTGACTCAATCCACTTTTTCTTCGATCTCCCAACCGGTCGATTCCCATCACACTCACCACTATAAATCCGCTTAACCAAACAGCTATCATCCATCCTTTCCATATGACCAAACCATCTCAATATACTATCGTTTATTCTCTCATTTAAGCCCTTCTTCACACCACACAACTCCCTAATGCGTTCATTCCTAATTTTATCAACTTTTCTCACACCTAATATTTCCCTAAGAATGTCTATCTGAACACTTTGTACCTTCGATCTATACCTCTTTTTCCAGACTATTTTATATAGCACTTTACTACTTTTACCTTGTTGCCCCAAGACTATAGTTTACTACAGCATATTAATACATGTAACAACATATCCTCATGCAAAACCCTGGCGCACTCAAGACTAAGTCTCTTCACACTCACCAAGGATTTAATTTCACCAGCCACCTTCCAACAATTCACAACTTTCCTACTACATTCTGCATCATTTCCCTTTTCATCCATCAAGTATCCTAAATATTTAAGCACAGATACTTGTTCCAGTTACTCACCATCTAACATGACTTCACACCGAGGACTCTTCTCACTCACCACCATAACATTACCCTTATCTCCATTTACTTTCAAACCTCTCCTTTTAGACACCCTGCCAAATCCCTCTACCATTCCTCTCAAACTCTCCTCAGATTCACCACACAAAACCAAATCATTCGCAAACAATAAGCAGGGGCACCTTCTACCCTCTTTTATTCTCTATCATTCTAACACCTACCCCTGTCACCTCTACCTCTAATCCTTTCATAACCCCATCCATATACAACTTAAATAACCATGGAAACATAATACAACCCTGCCTCACTCCGCTATTAATATTAAACCAATCACTTTTGACTCATTTATTCTTACACACGCTTCACTATAGTCATACATACTTTTGATTCCATTCAGAAGCCCACTACCAACATCATATATCCCTAACACCTGTTACAGAGTTTCCCTATTTATCCTTTCATTCGCCTGTTGCAAATCCATAGAAACCTACATACAATTTATTCTTCTTCATTCTCATTTTCTCCATTATTTGTTTTAGTGTAAAAATTTGAAACACACTTTCATTCTACCAGTTTTAAATGAACCTTGTTATTCACCAATCAGTCACTCAACGTACTCTTTCAACCAAAATATCAGCATATATCTTCCCTACAACACTCTTCAAACTAATCCTCTAAAGTTCCTTTATTTTCAGTTATCACCCTTACTCTTATTATTACTATTAATTACTATTACTGCTCTCCTCCAATCTCTCGGAACTATATCCTCCGTTTTTGTTACACAACTTCCAAATCCTTTCAATCACCATCTCTCCTCTATTCTTGATCATTTCACCAATAATTCCATCTATGCATGCAGATTTACCAATCTTCAACTTTCTCACCCTACCCATTACCTCCACCCTACTATTAACCTCACCCTCAAAATACCTATTTCTTCTTGCACAATCAAACCCACACACATTCACTATCACCTCTTCATTACTGCCAATGTTATGAAGATTTTCGGAGTGTTTCCTCTACACTCTTCTCACATCCATTTCATCACTTACGAAAGCACCATTACTATTCATTATTCTATGAAGTTTTTCCCCTTACTCTCCTTTTTAACCTTGCGCGCTTTCTTCCAGAAAAGCTTCCTATTCCCTTGTAAGTCTTCATTCATCCTTCTTCCAAACTGTTCATTTACCTCATTTTTCCCTCCTACGTATGTAACATTTAGTCTTCCTTTTATCCTCCTTATATTATTCCGAATATTTTTCTTTTGAGACCTCATCATTTGCTTTTTGCACATTCAACCACGCCTCTTTTTTACATTTAACAGCTTGCCCTACCTCTTCACTCCACCATTCACTGTTAAGATTCCTACCTCCTACATGTCTCAACAACAAATTGTTTCAACAACACCTAAGAAAAGTAGAAAGTTACTTTATGCATGATGAAAAGCAAGTAGTAACACAACATTACGTCTTAACTCAGCAGATTCGAGTTACAAAAAGAAAAGCAAATAAGAATTCTAAGTTTAGTTAGTCATAAAGGTCAAAGTGTTTTTTTTTTCTTTTTCAAGCTCAATGGGGGAAAAAACAACATCACGTGATCAAAGACTGAGGGGAAAATATTTGCTAATGGAATAATAAAAAAAATAAGAAAATAAAAAATTGGAAAAAATATACGTCTGAGGAAAAATGCTTATTTTAATTTTTTATTTTTGAAAGAAGAAACCTTCTTCGTTAAGATAGGCTATATATAGTATTATGGTATAGTTTAGTATATACAGACAGCATATATATATATATTATATATATATAGTATATATGATATATGATATTAGTATAATATATATTATATGAGTATTTATTATATATTGATACCTATAATTATATATATATATATATCGGTATATATATATTATTAGTATATTATATATATATATATAAAGTATTATATTATAATATATAGTATATATATAGGTATAATATAATATATTATAAATACTATATCAACAAATATATATCCTATATATATAGTATATTTATATATATAGTATAGTATATATATATATATATATATTATATAGATATATATATAGTATATATATATACTATATATTATATATATATATATATATTTAATCATATATATATAATAATAGTATATATATATATATATAATTAATAATATATAGTAATATATATAGTATAATATTTATTATATAGTAGAATATGTATTGTATTTATGTTATTATATTTATATGAGAACCTGTATAGTATATATAATATATATATATATATAATATATATATATATTATTAAATATATATATTATATTATTATAATATTATATATATAATATATATAAATATATAACTATTAGTATATATTTATATCCTATATATATATTGATATAGTATTATATATACTATATAATATTATATTATTATATATATATATATATATATATATAAGTATATATATATATATTCAATGCTAGGGGGGAACAAATCTTGACTTCACTACTTGCGATGCCCGGAGGCGAATATTTATTTTTAATACCCCCGGATTGCAAATGCAGATAACGGATAATTTTAGGTATCAAAAGTTTAACCAGAGGCATATGATATTTTAAATTACTAAAAACATTTTAGTGAAAAATATATAATTTATCAATTAATCATCGTTGCAACTGTAATGAGGTACTTTACTTGAGGGATGCCAATGTTCGCAACGATCAAGGGTTGGGGTCCTCATCCACTCTTACGGAAGGGGAGGAGGCTAAACTTTCAGTATTGTCGACGATCTGAAGCAACTGATTAAGAAGCCTCATATATATTTCTGGTTGTTTCAACACATTTCTGGTAGACTCTTGACGTAAGCATAGCCACTAGTCATTCTATTCAAAATTACCCCATCTTTTTTCCTATTGGTAAATCTGAGCACAGCCTTATTATAACTCTTAATTTTAATGTTTTTTCTCCAACAGCTCCATCCAAACCTAAACGTACCTTCTGACACTTTATTCGTGCTGATTGGTGGACATTGCATTGTTTACGCTAACTATCCATGAAGTGATTTCTTTTACTCTGAGAACGGTTCGGCTTCTGTTGATAAGGTAGTGGGCTGTAATCGCTGCGTGTATGAGGATATACATTCCTTCTACCTCTAACCTTTCTACTCAAAATCCATAGTTCGATCTTGCTTGTTCTCGCGCCATTCAGCCTAGAGAAGTGCGTACAAAGAATTGAAAAAGTTTCTTTCTGCTATCGAACTTGCTAATTTATATTAACTCGGAATAGTTGCATATATATTTTTCAAAGCAAAGCTGACACTCTATAAACAAAAGTACTCTGAACTCTTGGTTTTGCTACTTACAAATCTTTCTGACTTCTTGCCAAAAAATCTCTGACAATTTCAGCATACCTTCCTTTTCCCCACTCATTTGTTCTGATGGTTTTTTCCAATTGTAAAGACAAATTTCTTATCCTTCTGTTTTCCTCTAACTCAACTGTAAGTGACTCGGGCAATCCTTCACCTACTCCTTTCCCTCTCAGGTAACCAATCACTTACCGGTGATTATTTTTGATCAGGTTCAAGGGCTCCTTAAATTTATGAACGTTAGGAAGGCAAGCGACCCGAATACCACCACTTTTCCTCGAGTCTATAGGGAGGATGAGTCTGAGATGGCGTTGTACTTAGTTTAACTATAATCTATTGGTCTCATTATTAACAGTTTACCTCAGTGTTTGTTGGAAGCGCACAAATGTTCAACCTTTTACGAATAAAAGAAGCTTTTCTAACCTTTCTAACTATCGCCTTATTGATCTCGTTTGTGTTCTGTTTACGATCTTTGAAGTTATTCTTAACTCTAATTTCTTGAATTATCTGGAATCTTATTCCGTTCTTTCCGAACATCGGCATGGCTTTTGGTGCTCGAGATCTACTGGAGATTACTATCTCAATTCAAATATTTATGATCTTCTGCTCTTAATTTGTTTGGGACTCTTTACATAGCTAGGTATTTAACCGTTGCTGCTCTCCAATCTCTCTTTTTTGGAATTTCCTTCTTCCAGTTGCTTACTTTTGTTTAGCTTTCCTTAAAATCATTCTATAGGCTATTGCTGATCTGGCAACTACTTCCTTTCCTATCAGTAGTGATTTCTTCAGAATTCTGTCTTATATACTTTATTCATTCTTTTTACTAACGATCTTTACAGAAGCCCACCTAACCCTTTATATTTCATATGAGGATGTCTCGACACTCTGTTTCTCCAGTCATTTAAAACTTTTTTTTACATGTTATTACCACTCACGAGCAGAGCCCTTTTAAAGGAGGGAAAAAAATAAATCAAAGAAAATTAACCCAATTTCATGGCAATTGCATTCCACTCAGGTGGACACAGAAATTGGTTTTAAAGAGAGGAAGATTGAATACAACAGGAAAAAAATGACGGCAAGCAGTTCCAAAGAGCAGATGTGACTTGAAAGAAGGAGGCACCACAACGATCGTGCCTTGAATTTCCAATACTCACACACAATTCATGTGAAAAAATGTACCTATTGTTCTACGAGGGCGACTCAATGGTTGAGGAATGCGAGATTTCAACACCCTCGAGCATCTGCCGTTGTGATACCTATAGAAAAGAGATAGGCGCTAATAACACGCCGTAGAGAAAGAGCGTCAAGGGGGTTTGAAAGCAAAGGATAGTTTATTAGTTTCTTAACCCTGAAAAAATCTATTTCCTGGACACAAATTGGTTAGTTGTATATTTGGATTTTGAAATCTCACTTCTTAGTTATAGAAGATTCATAATATTCGCTATCAGCACAAAATCACCATTAATACTTGAGGATGCGAATGCTGTGGCGGATATAGAAAATGACGCGGATATCCAAAAATACGGATGCGGATGAGGATATTCGGTCAACCTCTTTCCATTGCATTAAAACCTCAGTTATTTCACATTTCTACTCGACATAATCTTCCACACAATCATCACATCCTCGAAAACACAATACTAAAAACTTCTGAATTTCATCACGCCATCCCAGTTGATTGCTCTTGTAGGGTTGTTGTTCGCCCCCCTGTGGTGGGTCTAATTATGCATTCCTTGAAAAGTTTTATAGTTCATAGTATTTTATCACTTTCACTTTCATTAATTTCCATGCTTCACACTCACAGTTTTTCATATTCACGTCTCTCCTCCAGAGTGTGACATTTCTTCTCATTTTATCTCTTGGGGCAAACTTTCTTATTTTTAACTAATGATCTTTCAATCACTCAAACTATCAGGTCTTCCTTTTCAATTTAGCATTCTCCTTGTCAATCTTCTGAATTAATTCCTATTGTCTAGTTTCTTCAACATTCTTTTGACCTCCGCATTTTCAAACGCCGTTTATCAGAAAATATCAGCCTTCAAATTGGACCTGGTTTTAAAGTTTCCCAACCCTGTTGGAATTCAGCAAGTCTTCGACCTTTGCCCCACCAAAGGAGATATATATATATATATATATATATATATATATATTAAATATATATATATATATATATATATATATTATATATATATATTATATATATATATATATTTATATATGTATTATATATAATAATATATATATATAATATATATATATATATTATATCTATATATATATATTATAATATATATATATATATATA
>JABUQX010100001.1:0-17500 GCA_015478945.1 Trachelipus rathkii
TTATGGTTTTCCGTCCTCAGGAACTATGGGGAGACGTGGTGGCGTTTGACATATCCAAGGCATTTGACCGGGTATGGCACGCGTCACTGTCTCCAAGCTCCCCTCTTCCTTCTCTTTGCTCACTTATGTCTAGTTTTCTATCAAATCGCTCAATATCGGCTGTTGTCTTCTACGACTTTTTCGTCAATAGTGGTGTTCCTCAGGGTCTGTCTTATATTCTACTTTATTCCTACTTTTCATTAATGATCTTCTCACCTGCACATCTAATCTATTCCTCTCGTATGCCGATGACTCGACCCTTCATTCTTCAACTCATTTCAATTTGCTCCCTCCTTTTACTTTTAGAATTGCCTCTTGTCTTAATCTTTGATTCTTTCTCAAGCGACCTGACAGAATTTCCGGGTGGGTCGTCTCAACCTTGTGAAATTCAATTCTTAAAAACCCAACTTACAAATCTCCTCTCTAAGACACCTTCTAACTTTCCCATCTCTCTCTCCTTCTGACAATATAAACATCCTATCTTAACATAAAACAAAAAATGTCTTGGAAACCTGACATCACAACGGTTACAAGTAGCCTCAAAGAAACTGGAGTTCTTGTATAGGCTGCGAGACTTTTTTCCTTTTCTCAGTTGCTCCAGCCATACAAGGGCCTCATTCGCCCTTTGTATGGAGTACTGTCTTCTATATCTGGGGTGGCTCTATTTCACCTGGCTTCTTTTTGGATAGGTCGAGTCAAAGGCCAAAAGGTTTGGCAAACTGTTCTGCACTTTTCTAGTTCTCTCGACTTCATCTTTTGCGGCGCGATGTTGGGTGCTTTATTCTTTCTTAGGTACCGCAGCGGCTGGTGCTCGAGGGAACTTATCACTGGCATACCACTACGACGCCCTCGTAGTACAAGGGGTGCTGTGTCATGCGCATGAGTTTTGTGTTGATATTGGTAACTCCAGGCTTGTTCGCTGCGGTGCTTTCCTTCTTTCCTGCCACCTCTGTTCTGGAATTTCTCTTCCATCTTCTGTTTCCTGCTGAATTTAATTCTCTCTTACTTTAAAGCCTGGGTCTGTGCTCATCTGCGTAATATGTTAGTTGATGAATAACTGATGTGTGCAATACCCCCTCCTTAAATAGGGCTATGCCCATATGGTGATTAACTGTAATATATATATATATATATATATAAAGATATATATATATATATATATATATATATATATATATATATATATAGTTATATATATATATATATATATATATATATATATATAGAGAGTATATATAGAGAGAGAGAGAGAGAGAGAGAGAAATAGAGAGAGAAAGAGAGAGAGAGATAAATTTATAGTAAAAAGTTACTGAGTCGCCACGAGTATATATTATATAGAGTTATTATGTACATATATATATATATATATATATATATAGAGATATATATATATATATATATATATATATATATATATATATATATATATATATATATATATATATGTTATATATATTCTTCTATCGTTTCATCTTCTCTCCCCAAGACTGTGGTAAGGTGCGTTACATGAATCGGAAAAGAAAAGTAGTAGTAGAAGAATATGACAAAGTCGAAAAGAAAGCCCAGTCTTACTGCCCTCTTTATACCTATTAGTGAGAACCGTCGTAGACAGGAAAATTCACCCTAGAACTTCTTCACGGGACCGCGACGAACCTCACTATGGTAAATCGTCAGTGTAAGGGTTCATCTTTAGCCCAGGTGGGCCACAATAATACCCTCACAAAACCCGCCATTCACTTCTATTGTGCACCTTTATTCTCGCCTCTGCCAAACTCACATTTCTCTCCTTCAGACATTCGCTTTACTGACTCAACCCACTTTTTCTTCGGTCTCCCAGCCTGGAGTCGGTTCCCACCACACTCGCCACTGTACATCCGCTTAACCAACCTGACTATCATTCATCCTTTCCACATGACCAAACCATCTCAAATATACTTTCATTCATTCTCTCTATTTATCTCTTTTCTTTCATGGACCAATAATAAACTCTCTAATACGTTCATTCTTCATTTTATCACTTCTTCTCACACCACGCCCCTAATTTTGTCCATCTGAACACATTGGAATTTAGATTATACCTTTTATTCCAGACCAGTCTCACTACTATACATTAACACAGGTAACAACATACCCTCATGTAAGACCCAGCGCAACTCAAGACTTAGTCCCTTTACTTCACCAACGATTTAATTGCACCAGCCACTCTCTCCTGCCATTCATAACTTCCCTACTACACTCTGCATCATCCGTCCCCTTTCATCCAACATATACCCTGAATATTTAAACTCAGACACTTGTTCCAGCTGCCACCATCTAACATAACCTCACACTGAGGACTGTCCTCACTCACAACCATAACCTTACTCTTATCTACAAGCCATTTTCAAACCCTCCTTTACATTTAATCTCTGCCAAATTTCTACTCAATCCTCTCAAACTCTCTTCAGATTCGTCACACAAACCCAATCATCGGCATTAATAAGTAGGGCACCCTCCTCTCTCTTCCATTCTCCATCATTGTAACACCGTCCCCTGCCAAGTGCCACCCCATCTCTAATTTTTTCATAACCCCGTCCATGTACAAATTGAACAACCAAGAGACATTACATCCCTGCCTCACCCGCTATTAATATTAAACCAATCCCTTTCAACTCCATTTATTCTTACACTCGCTTCACTATTGTCACAAATACTTTTGATTCCATTCAGAAGTATACCACCATCACCATATATCACTAACACCTGCCAATGAGCTCCTATTAATCCTATCATACGCCTGTTGCAAATCCATAAAACCTAAAATACAATTCCTCTCTCTCTCATTTTCTCAATCATACTATTGATTCTCTCTTCTTCTTTATCTACCTCTTTTCTCCCAAGATCATAAGGTGCGCTACAAGCAAGCACGGAAAGAAAAGCAGTAGAGAATATGACAAATGTCGAAAAGAAAGCCCAGCCTTACCGCCCCTCTCTGTACCATTAATTAGTGAAACCTGTCACAGACAGAAAATCCACTCCTAGAGATTCATGGGACCGCGACGGACACCTCACTATGGTAATCGTCAATGTAAGGGTTCATCCCTTGGCCCAGGTGGGCCACAACCATGCCCCCATACAAAACCCCGCCATTCTCTCCTCTCATGCACCTTTATTCTCGCCTCTGCCAAACTCACATTTCTCTCCTTCAGACATTCGTTCACCGACTCAATCCACTTTCTGTTCGGTCTCCCAGCCGGTCGGTTCCAAACACACTATAATTATACATCCGCTTAACCAACCGACTATCATTCATCCTTTCCACATGACCAAACCATCTCAACATACTTTCATTTATTCTCTCATTTACCCCTTTCTTCACACCACACAACTCTCTAATACGTTCATTCCTCATTTTATTAATTCTTCACACCTAGCATGCCCCTAAGATTGTCCATCTGAACACATTGAACTTTTTAGATCTATACTTCTTATTCCAGACCATAGTCTCACTACCATACAATAACACAGGTAACAACATACCCTCATGTAAGACCCTAGCGCACTCAAGACTTAGTCCCTTTACATTCACCAACGATTTAATTGCACCAGCAACCTTCCTGCCATTCACAACTTTCCTACTACACTCTGCATCATCCGTTCCCTTCTCATCCAAAACATACCCTAAATATTTAAACTCAGACACTTGCTCCAGCTGCTCTCACCATCTAACATAACTTCACACTGAGGACTGTCCTCACTCACAACCATAACCTTACTCTTATCTACGTTTACTTTCAAACCCCTCCTTTTTACATACCCTGCCAAATCTCTCTACCAATCCTCTCAAACTCTCTTCAGATTCGCCACACAGAACCAATCATCCGCATATAATAGGTAGGGCACCCTCCACTCATCTCCATTCTCCATCATTCTAACACCATTTCCTGCCATCCCCACCTCGAATTCTTTCATAACCCCATCCATATACAAATTGAATAACCAAGGAGACATAACACAACCCTGTCTCACTCCGCTATTAATCCTAAACCAATCACCATTGACACCATTTATTCTTACACACGCTTCACTATCGTCATACATACTTTTGATTCCATTCAGAAGCCTACCACCAACACCATATATCACTAATACCTGCCATAAAGCTTCCCTATTAACTCTATCATACGCCTGTTGCAAATCCATAAAACCTAAATATAATTATCCTACTATTGATATAGTAGAAATATTACAAAAAAAAAAATTTATTGGGCAGATGTGGGACCTAAATCATTCATAAATATTAATAAATGCACAAAGAGAGAACAAAACCAACATACCAAAAAAAGAACGAAAAATAATATATTTTTTATAATAAACTAACCTTCCTTGATTCAGCTAGGTCTAATTTATTCCCCCACAATGACAATAGGAATCGAATCTAGCTCGAACTTTCAAAATTTGTTTCCTGTAGTCAATGACCTCCTCGAAGGAGCCGTTCAGTGATTGAGAAACAGATTAGAAATCCTTCGCCACATCTCATGTACTGCTCCCGCATCGCCGTGAACTCGATCTATCACCATTTAGGAAACAAAAAAAATAGTTTCATAATATTCAAAATAAACATAATAAAACTTATTTTCTTGTAAGGAAGATAACTTATAAATATTCTTTATAGATTAACAAGCAACCATGTTTATTCCAATAAAAAATATGATTAACAACAATTTTATATTAAAATCGATTAATATTGTGAAGATAAAGCAAAATTCTTATATTAGACTATTACTCGAACAGGGTTCACACTAAAAATTTTGAATTTGATTTCCCTTGACTTTCCCTGACCAAATCCAAGTAAATTTTCCCTGACCAGCGTGTTCGCTATTTTGGTGTATAAAATATCTATTAATTATTATTGCAGCCTATTTACTCAGTTCATCAGCCTATTTACTCAGTTCATACATTAAATTATTGAAAACTTACTTTAGAAATTGTTCATCATCATGGATGAATTTAAAAAATTTTTTTTTTTTTTAGTAATAAGCCTATACCTTACCCATAGCCGTCCAAAGCACTCCTTTTTTTTTTTTTTCAAAAGAAAACAGTTTTATTTATACAAAAAGAAAATAAATTAAAAGCTTACATTAATAACCTAGGTGAATAGCGTCCACTGTGATCACAAAAGTTCTAAATGGGGAGATTTAGGTTAACTTTTCTCTCAAGCATTTGAATTTTTTATTTTATAGCGTCTTCTTCTGTTAAAGCCTTCAGTTTTAACATCTTTCTCTGCTCTTCAAGTTTATTGATCTGTATGGATAATATTCTTTTTTCAACCTTTTTATTCTCTTCTTTTTCTTTCTGTTTTGACTCTTTGAGATGTTCTTCATATCTCCTATGGGCAGCTCTTACATTTGTCAACATTTTTTGAGTGATAGGAACTTTATGAATACTTTCATGAGATCTTATAGCATTGTGCACTGTTCTTTGAGAAATCAGACTATGTTCTTTCAGATTCTCCACTAAAATTAAGCTTAATTTATAGAAAACCCTCCTTCCACTGTCGCATTTCCATGAAAATATCCGTCCTAATTTAATAATTTGCCACAATTCCGCATAACATTGATCCCCAGGTACTATAGAAGAAAAAACTCATCAAGTCTCTTAGAGGGACAATCACCATCCAAAAATATTTTGAATTTTAATTCAAGGGTAGAATGAGCTTCACTGCAAAGTAGAGTGTATTGTGCTTTTGCTTTCTAGAAAAATAGGGAGCAAGTCCATGGTTAATCACATATTTACATTTCATCAGATCTTTGTTTCCCTTGTTCTGGCTGATGAAAAACTATACTAGGATCCAATGATGAGAGCCATTGGACAGGCTTGTACTTCAGAGGACATCTTTCTAATATCTTTTCTTTCATTTTGATTTGCACAGTCTGGCATTCAAGTTTGTCATGTAAATCTAATGCAAAAGCTTAGTTGTTGGTTGTTAGCAGACATTTTACTGGACTTAAGAAATCTTTCCATAATATTAAGTATGAGACATTGTAAATCATGAACAGAAATGAACCAAGGTTCAGTTTGACGTCCAACCACTGGTCGTTAAAGCTAGTTTTGCTTTGAAGTCATTTTTATAAATAAATAATAAATACCTTCAGCTGCACAAAAATCAAAATCACTTCGTCAAACCTCAAAAAAAACACCTCAAAAGTATAAATTCCCTAAAAGAAAAAGATATAAACAGATTAAGTCATGTCATGGTCTAAAAAAACACATCCATATACCAACCACCTTCAATCGGAAGGATGAACTTGGAACAACTTCTACGAACAGAATAGGAAGAATAGTAGGTAATAGTGAACTAAAATAGAAAGAAACATGATAGAAGGATTTATGGAATGTCATTCCTCGCCCATCCTTTTCATTCACTTATCAAATACATCTCTTATTCCACAATTATACAGTAAGGAAAAAAAATATATCAAAAATATGCAACTTGGTCCATGGATCATTCTTCATATGTTTGGAAATTTTAAAATTTCCCTGACTTTTTTGGAATTTCCTGACTTTCAGCATATTTTAAAACGTTTCCCTGACTTTCCCTGACCAATTTTTTTTTTTCCCTGACTTTCCAGAAAGTGTGAACCCTGTCGAAGGAAAGAAAATTGGGCTGATGAAAATGAGGTATAAATAATGACCTAAAATATAACAAAAATGATCAACAATAAAAAACTAAATATTAATTTTTAACAATAATTTATTAATATATTTATTTAATACCTGTCCTGGCGGTGTCCAATAGTCCAGAAGGCAAGCCTCCCATCAATAACTGCTTGCTGTTGATATGCATCCTCTGTGTAAGCATAACATATTCAAATTAAAATAAAATTTTTTTTTTTATAGATTATGTTACCTAAATAAAGTTGAATTAGCAATAAAAGTAAATGTAACATTATTATTATTATAGAATTTTACACAACCAAACAAGGTTAAAAAACTGCTTATCCGTAATAGAACCCTTGTATAAGAGTGGGGAAGATAAGGGGAACGATAGGGAATTAGTTTATTGAGTGTTGCAGGGAAGATATATGCTAGTATTTTGGTTGAAAGTGTGTGTCGAGTGAATAGGGACTGATTGGTAAAGAACTAGGTGCATTTAGTTGGGAGTTGGCTGCCTCTGATGGTGGGGTTGATTCCTCCAAGGAACTACCAGCTAATTCTGATGACCAATTTTCCTTCATCATTAATTCCAGCAAACAGTCCCAGTTTTAAACTAATTTCCACACTTGAGAACACCCACCTCTCCTCCTCTTAACCTCACACAACCTGTTCTAAACCTAAACTCAGGTGTCTGAGAGATCTAATAGAAACCCTACTCTGTTCTCTTACCGTCACTATCCCCAATTTTCATTCATTGACAGACATTACAATAACATTGTAACGATAATTATATATATCGTTACAATCGTTATATAATTATATATATAGTTCTTGTATAACGAATTTGAAGTCTTAAGAATTTTCTACTCCATGACTTAGGCTCTCTTGCAAAGATAAAACAAAGTTCATCTGTATTGTTTATTTACCTTTAACTCTACAGACACTATCCTATATTTTTCAACTACAAGAACTCCAAAATAAAGTGCTCATTCAACCTGTCAATAAAGGGAACCCCTTTTTAGAACTAGTCCTATGCTTTAAATTTAGTTCTTTCCAAAGTTGTTAAATCTATCTACTTGAAGTAGGAAACATAATTTTTCCAATCTTATTCCAAATCAGTAGTATGGTTTTGTAAGGAACGTTCAACTGATGGTCTACTTCCCCTTCTCTCTTTGACTCTTAGTCATCTGAATTTGGTGTAGGATTAGACACATCAAAAGTTATTGGTAGTATAACACAAGGTTTTGACTTTAGGCTTCTCTCATTCAGTATCTATCTATCTATTTTCCAGTCACTGTTAGAGAAGCTGATGTAGATGGTCATTCATCATGAACTAATCTAGTTAAGAGTGGTACTCCTAGGCTTCTGTTTTATCACTCTGGTCTCTTTTTAACTTT
The DNA here is from genome assembly GCA_015478945.1 of Trachelipus rathkii. Taxonomy (NCBI): domain Eukaryota; kingdom Metazoa; phylum Arthropoda; class Malacostraca; order Isopoda; family Trachelipodidae; genus Trachelipus; species Trachelipus rathkii. The sequence goes on from JABUQX010100001.1 coordinate 8,073, forward strand.
TCATTAATAAACTTCTATCTGTTGCTTTTACCTATCCTTTCCAAAGCAAATGACTCTACCACTCAATACTCCCTTCTCTTCAAAAAGGGTCTCCACACAATCTCATAAAGCCATAGATGATGTTAAATGAGTAGCCTTGGGACGCATGATCTCTCTCATATATCTCTTTTGGGGCATAGAAAAATAGGTCCCTTTCAAGATATTAAAAACAATTCTTCATCCATATACTAGTCGTAATATTCCACACAACTATTACATCTTTAAAAACACACAACTCAAGCCCTCCCCTGTCATTAAAATTCCTTTATTTCCACTTCTCACGATCTTTCTTGGAAAGATTACATTGCTTCTCTTACAAAACAAACTTCTAAACAATTATCTGGTTGAAGGATGTTTTGAAACTTCTTTACATCACCCCAGTTACTTGCTATACATAAAAGTGTCATACATCCTTGTAAGGAGTATGCTTTCATATTGTTCTTATTGAAAGAGAATAATCTAAGACTTTCCCATTATCAACCTTCACACTTTCATTGACTTTCAATATCTTTCTTTCCGGCAAACTATTGTGCATCATTCTCTTTATTCCATCACTATTACAAAATATGCTGCTTTTGTGAATTCTCTATTCACATAGATCTTTATTTGAGGATAGATTACTATTAATCTACAATCTTGCAAGTTCTCATCTTTTCTTTTTCCGGTTCTTTGATACCACACACATAACCTTTTAATGTGCTCTACAGGTATGAGTACATGAACCAGCTCAGCAGCTCTAGGATGAATGATTGTCATAAAGGTGGATGGTTCTGGTATAAGTATCTTTTTTTTTTTTTCCATGGTGTAACCGTAATTAAATATGAATCAAAAGTAAGCGCTGCTTTACAATTTAACAGTACATATAAAATTTTAAATTTTTGACTACTTTGATTAATTTACAGAACTCTATCAAATGAAAAATTACATCATGAAGGTATACAGAATAATTTTATAAGGAAATATAGTTCATTAAGATATAATTTGTTTTGGCCAAAAGAAAAACTTACTAATAGTGGCATCATGACTTTCAAACCTATGACTCACAAACTGAAGTGTCAGTGCTGAAAAATAAACATATCAAAAGTACAGGGATAATAAAGAATAAAATACAAATCAACTTTATATAATGTATATAGCAGTAGCTGCAGTAATAAACATTTCAACCAAGATTTTTATTTGACTAACAGCTTCATCTGTGTATCAATATAAATCAGCTAGTTATCCTACTATTGTTAGCACCTATAAATGTTATATCACTGTCAAATAAATGTAAATTAAATAATTTTTAATAATTTATGAACTTTAAAAGCAAATTATAATTTATGCAACAATATGTAAAACTTTTTTCTTATTCAAATTTTAATTTATAAGTTCAATTTTGAAAAATTACCTGATTTTCCAACTCACCTTCTCCAAGAACCACTATCTTATAGTTTGGCATCTTGTTTACTACTGTATTAGATGACATCCGCCAAATTATTTTTGATTTCTCTCTTACAAAAATACAAAAACTTGTCAAAGTCGCCTTTGATAATTAAAATGCTTCACAGTATTTTGATTACGTTAGGCCTATCATACCAGTATGCAAAGATAAATAACCTGCAAGAGAAAAAAATATTGTTATTTACTGCATACAATCTTATTTGAAAATTTAAAATATTTTGGAATATATATATATATATATATAGTAGTAGTATATATATATATATATATATATATATATATATATATATATATATATATATATATATATATATATATATATATATATATATATATATATATATATATATATATATATATATATATATATATATCAAAATGGAAAATTTTATAATTTAGTGTCCAAATTGCTCCTCAGCTTTTTGAGGGTGGGGCAAACTGAATGGATCAACTTTTTATTCACTGATAAAATTATTATTCTTTCCCATAATCCATCACAATACAGTGGAAATTTTCAACAAGCACATATCAAATTATTATTTTGGGAAATAATAAAAAGTCCTTCTGTTTTAATACTTTAGAAACTAGGTACGGTAATTACAGGAGTACTCTTTTTTCTGTTGAAAAAAGAAACTTTGAACAATTCCATATAAAAATTATTATAAACACATATAAAGGTCGGGCGTGACTTGACCACCTAGGCATAAGTCTGTCTCCGTAATTTCCCTAATGCACTTTTTGGAATTTTTTTTGTAAATCACGGCCCTATAGTCGGTCATAAGCACACAAAAATAATAATGTAAATTCTAATAATAAAGTTTTATTAAAGTTTGAATAACACTGAGTCAGTGTTGACCGTGAGGGGTGAAGCGATTCACCATTGAGGGGTGACTGACCATCTGTTTAAATTGCCTTTTACATATAAATTCAATTTTATATTTTAATCCTTTACTTAATATAATAATTATTTATCATATTAAAATTGGATTAAGTAATAAAAATGTCAATAATGATAAATAAAATAAGAATAAAAATATGTGGTCCAATTCACCCTCTCCACCAAAAAATTTTGGACATCTTTTTGAATTCGTTTTTTATTAAAATTTCATTATTTTTAAAAATTTTCACTTAATATAAGTAAACTTTATTATATTTAAATTAATTATACATAATAAAAATGTCACTAATAATACGTAAAATACGAAAATAGGTGGTCCGAGTCACCCCTCCATCAATTTTTACGGTGGGGTGAATCGACCAAGTTAGGCCCCGTTTTTTTACCACTAATACTGTTTGTTGGAAATATATATATATATATATATATATATATAATATCATATATATATAATATTAATAAATATATATATATATTAATATATATATAGTAATATATATATATATATTTTTATAATATATAATATATATATATATATAATAATATATAATATATATATATATATATAATATATATATATATATATTATATTATATATATGTATATATATATATATATAATATATATGATAAATATAATACCAGTAGGAGGGCCTTATTGATGAAATTTGAAGGAATCAATTAGAACAGGGGTTCCCAAACTTTTTTCACCGCGGCACCCTTGTTGTGCTAAAAAAAATTCGCGGCACACCTACTCTTAAATTGGTTTGAGTTACTAGTTTAGGTCTTAGGAAAAGCAAGAAAACAGCAATGCAAATTTTAATGCTCATTGACTTATGTGTTCTTGAAAGGGTTTTAAGAATTTTTTCATGCTACAAGGAACGTCTTGGGAAGAAATTTGTCAATTTTATACCTTAAATCACTTGACGCTGCACAAAGTTTCTCCTGTATCTATTTTTTTTAATGTAAGCATCAACGTTGAGAATGCAAGACGCGCTAAGTAAGTGAATAAAAACGCACAAGTCCTTTTTATTGCAATCTTGCCAACAGCATTGTTTTTTTGCATACACTTGCATACATAACTCTTCTTGACCCCCTTCGTGGTATTTAAGTTTCAAAGTGCGGTCTTCACTGATGTCCAGCAGATTTTGAAAAGCTTCATTTGTCATCCCAGTAGGTTTACGTTTCGGGTCACACGAAAATGTGTTTGTTATCCAGCTGTAGACATATTCAAAATCAATATCGGGAAAATACTCAAAAATGTTTTTTTCCAAACCTTCCATGTGGGCAGTAATAATTTCGAGGAAGTTCGGTTGAAGATGGATCTCATTTGTTTTGACAAATTCTTGCAGCCGAGGAAAGTTGGAGATGTCTCTGCTCTTAACACACGCTTCAAAAAATAAAAAATATTGCGCAAGCCTTTTATTTTGTCTAATTGTGCTCCTCCCTTCCCTTGAAGAGATGTGGTGGTTTCATTTAGTTTTTCGAATATGTCGGAAAGGTATCCCAATTTAAGCTGCCAATCGACATCAGTTAATTTTTGAATAAAAAAGACTGCTCTGTAAATGTGACCACCAATGCATCGTTTAGTTCAAACAGTCTGGCTAAAATCTTTCCCCTTGAAAGCCACCGCACTTCTGTGTGCAGCGAGATATGGAAGTGAGCCATACCCATATCTTCGGCAGTCGCCCATTAAAAGTTCCTCTTCTATTTGCTTGAAGCGTGGCGGCTCTTAACATGATTAATTTTCTTCACAGCATCATCCAGTACGGCTTTTAAAAATCTTGTGGTATCTTTCTTGTTGGAAATGCCGATGTATGACACAGTGGCTACTGGTGGCGTTTTCTGCCACTTGCTTCATTCTAGACACCGCTCTCTTCGTTTTTCCAACCATTGCGGCCGCTCCATCACTGCAAATATCCACACACTTGCTCCATTCCAAACCATTTTCCTGTACAAATTTCGTCGCCAGTGGTGTAAGTCTCAAGCACTTTGCCCATCAAAAGTTCCTCTTCTATTTGCATTGCGAATGGGTACCTCACAAACACAAGAAGAACTGCAAGTCCCGCTACGTCGGTACTTTCATCAAGCTGTAAACTAAAAAAAAATCACGTTTTCAATCTTCTTATAAGTTCTTTCTCGACTGTCTCTGAAATTGTGTTAATTCGCATAGTTAAAGTGTTATTTTATAGCTGCACAGTATCAATGTTCTTGGCCATATCTGAACCTAAAATGCAACTAACAACATCTTCAGGCAAGGTTTAATTAATGTCTCGGCAATAGTATGCGGTTTTCCAGTTTTTGCAATATGTAAACTGACAATAAATGAAGCTTCAGTTGCATTTTCATTTTCATTTTTAGAAATTCTCTCCATCTTAGATGAACCTGCCGGAAGAGATAAAGCGCACTACGTAACTACAAGCAAAATGGCCAACGAGTAGTAGACGATGCATAATAATGGTGTTGCCATATAATAAAAACGAATTGTACTACTTAACTCCAAAATTTTTTAGTGAAAATTGAAGAAAGATGTGCCGGCACCCCTGGCCTAGCACCACGCTGGCGGCCACACCAGGGTGCGCGGCACCCATTTGGGAACCCTCTGGCTTAGAGGATGAAATGGATAATGCTGCAAAATAGAGATTGCGTGCGACCCACCTCCTTTCTAATGCTTCCTGCGCTTCCCGAGAGAAGTGTATGGAAAACCGTTGATTAAACGAAACACTGCAAATGCTCCAAGAGAACTGGATCATGACAGGGGACCCAGAGGTCTCCATCTTAGCTCAAATTGTCCAGTCCACAAAATCACTCACAATGCATGATGACTTTCTGGCAAAAAATCCGCCGGTTATCAGACTTTGTTAATCAACGAATGTTATAATCGGATCCTAATATAGCAACTCCAACATCTTTTCAAAAAAGATGGCACTTTGGTGGTGACACATAACACGTTCCTTCCCCATTTTCATGGCAACAACCCTACATCTCCCACACATTTCTGAATCTGTTTGCTTGTTAGATTCTGTTATCGCTCCCATTCCTAAACATGAGCACTCTAGTTGCTCTTCCAACGACCAACCAAATCCACACAATAAGATGGACTTGGTTGAACTCAATTTATCTCGCATTCATGGCAAAGCCCCTTCACCAAATACCACTGAAAACTCTTTCCCAAAAGCGGTCGTACAACCCAAATCTCTGTTGTATGACTATTCTTTACCACCAGGATTTGTTGCCCCTCCTCGTCGAGACCCACGTCTCAGCCTTTCCTCTCCATCTGAATCCACTTCCAACATTACCCCTAGCCACATAGAGACAATTGTCTCAAAAAGACCATCTTCATAATATTTATAACAATATAGCATGGCCACCTTCCTTCAATGGAATTGTCGTGGTTACTATTCTAATTTTGAAGAACTTGTTCAACTAATAAACATATGTACACCAAAGTGCATATGTTTGCAGGAACTTCAACTATGTCATCGTGACCGCCTTTAAAACCGTCGGAATACAATCGCCCGCTAACCTCTTATAGCAAAGAGGTGACAATGATATGGGGGATGTGCAGAAATACTCATGTCAATAAATCTGTCCCGCTATTCTCCATCCCTCTTCAAACTAATACTTCATGCAGTGGCAAACACGAAATCATTTTGTCCACCGAACCTTACTGTCTGCTCGATCTACTTGGCTTTGCCGAGTAGTGAGTTTACTAAGGTCGACTTAGCTGATCTTTTAAGCAGCTCCCTACTCCGGTTGTACTAGGAGACTTCAACCTTCGCCACCCCTTATGGGGCGACTCTGTCACCTCGTCTAAGTCCAAAATCCTTGTAGATCTTCTAACACCCTTTTCCCTGGGATGCCTTAACACAGGACTCCCTACATACGAACCGTTTAGATACATAAATCTTCTCCCTGTATTGATATTTCCTTTGCTCCCATTCTCTTATGGATCGTTACCTGGTCCCGCTTTGATTATTTTATACGGCAAGTGATCCATTACCTAATCAGCTTTAAAGAACTTGCAGCACCGAGCCAATGTTAATCCACACTCCAGTTGGCCGTTCTGGACGAGCCAGATTGAGCTCCTTTTTTCATCCAGGCCACTGGGCAAGGGGCCACAGCTACTCCAAACCTTTTCCCTTCAATAGCAGTTTCCTACTGTTGATTATACCTTCATTTCTCCAGCAAGTTTCATCCACAAACAGTGTGGGAGAGCTTACAATTTCGGCAATATCTATCCGCAGGTGAGGCGATCGGCAAACCCTTTGGTGTCCTAATAGTGCGCAGCAAGCTAACCGAGAGAAAGAAGAAACTACAGGCAATACAAAAGGAAGACCCGTACCACTCCAAACATGATTATTTTCAAGACAGCTTTAGTGTGGAAAAAGTTGCACAGAAAAATAATCTCGTCGCTCCAACAAAAGCTTAACCCTCCAGTCCTTGTTATTGCCTGATTAACTGATACGATATCCGCTCCTGCTTGCTGTTGCAGATGCTTGTCTTATCTCCTACTTTTATTCTTTACTTTTTTCATTAATGATCTTCTCGTCTGGCAACACTAACTCTATCCATCATTTATGCCCGATGACGTCCACCCTTCATTCTATCAGCTCATTTCAATCTGTCTCCCTCTTTTACTTCTAGAATTGGACGTCTCTCTTAATCTTTTCCGACTCCATTTCTCGTGATCTGAAATAAATTTTTCCCGGGTGGGGGGTCGGTCCGCATCAAGACCTTGGTGAGAATTTAAATTCTTTCTTCTTTTTTTAAAAACTCAAACTTCTAACAATCTCCTCTATAAGACAACTTTCTAATCGCTATCTCTTTCGAACGGTTCTCTCGTTCTTCTCCCTGTTTGACAATAAAACATCCTTGCGCTAAACATAAACAAAAAAAATGTCTTGGAAACCCACATCACAACGGTTGGTTAGGGCGGCCTCAAAGAAACTGAGAGTTTTGTCTAGACTGCGAGACTTTTTTTTCCTCTTCACAGTTACTCCAGTTATACAAGGTCTCATCCGCCCTTGTATGGAGAACTGCTCTCATATCTAGGGGGGCTCAGGTTTCACCCGGCTAGATAGGGTCGAGTTAAAGGCAAAAAGACTTATAAAAACTGTTCCTGTAACTTTTCAGTGTCACCCTGACCCTCTGTCCTTTGCGGGCGCGATGTTGGGGATCCATCTTTTTTTGTATATGTAAAAGTAGCATTAAGTGCTCGAGGGAAATTTTTTATTTATTTGGCTCCATGTTTGAGGCGTTCTCGTTGTAGAAGGGGTACTTTGTCATAACCTGAGGATTGTGTTCACTCTTAGCAACTCCCACGCTAGTTTCGCTGCGGTGCCTTCTTCTTTCCTGCCACCTCTTTTCTGTGGAATTTCTTCCACCTTCTGTGTTTCCTACTCAATTTTAATCTCCCTTACTTTAAAGCCTGCTGCGTTTGTGCTCATCTGAAAAGTTTGTGCTAGATAAATATTTTCTGCGTTTAACACCCCCTCCTTGAAGAGGGCTTTGCCCGGTGAGGGGTGGTGAACTGTAAAAAAAAAAAAAAAAAAAAAAAAAAAAAAAAAAAAAAAAAAAATTAGGTTATAGATTTGCTAGCCACTCGAGTTTTTTTTCCTCTATCCGAACCCTTTCAAAAACTGAAAAATTAGCACTAGCACGCAGACGTTTCAAATCAGCTAACTCCCTACCTTCAGATCCTAACTGAACTACCTACCCTGAGAGCCTAGCAAACTGCGCTGTCGAAAAGAAAGACGGTGCCTTTTGGACCAGACATGAAGTTTCACACATTATGATCGTCATTTCACGCCTCTGCATCACAGCCATGTTTTACTCGGATCTGTAGGACAGAATCCTGTGATTAGAATCCTCTTTTTCTCTCTATTTAGACAGCACTTTTGTAATCACCAAACCTGGGAAAGATGCCGAAGTTGGCGGACAACCAAGACCCAATTTTCGCTTACCCTGTTCATACCGTAAATTATGGAGAAAATATGGTTTCAGCGCCACCTTGTCCCTGTTTCTGGAGAACGTCTCCAAGCTTTTTCAAACTTCCAGTTTGGGTTTCCGCAAAAATCGTTAGACCGCGGATCCTTTTTTAAAACTGCACCATCGAATCCGGGAATCCATCTCAACTGGTGGGATGATTCTTGGTGTCTTTTTGACCTTGAAAAGCTTTTGACTTAACGTGGGGAACTGGGTTCCTCCTTTAAAACTCCACTCGCTCGATTCAGCAGGATAACTTCCCTTTCATTAAATGCCTTCTGTCAACTAGATCCATCTATGTTCGTGCTCTTCTGTATGTCACGCGCCTGTCGCCTCTGGAATGAAGGCATTCCTGGCAGGTAGTGGTTCTAAGTGTATTGCTATTTGCTCTCGGATTTAATGACATCGTTACTTCTATCCCAGTTCGACGGTTAATTTTCTCTTTCTATGTTGATGACCCTGCGCTATACACAGCCGCCAGCTCGTCTTTTCTTGAATCGGGGCAATTTCAACTAGCTATTGAGAATATTTCACATGGGTTAACTCCAGTCTTCTAATTTTCTCACCATCAAAACTCAAGCAGTACTTTTAAAGAAAGCAGGGTATCACAAGACTGCCACCTTCCTCCCGCGAACCTAATTTATATGGTTCGCCCATTCTTGTAAACTTCCAAGTCAAATTTCCTAGGACTCGTTCTATATGACTGTCACACTTAACATACGCACCGCGAACATTAGACTCCTGAAAACTTGTCCATCGCGTGCTTACCTAATTAACGTCATCCTCGGTCTCAAAATCCCTTGGGGGTGCTGATCGCAAGTAACTTTTTAAGTCTCTATATCGCCCTAAATCAGATCGAAGCTGGACTATGAACTGTGTAGTATATGGTCCCAAGCCTCCCAACTTTAATTAACACCCGTAGCCCATTCAAAATGAGGCGATCCGTATTCCCACTGGAGACTTGTGATCGTCCCCCCCGGGGGATATAGCATTAAACTTGAATCCGATGTGATGCCACTTCTCTCTTTCATCATGTGGCACGAAGTTATCGCTTTCAAACCCTC
>JABUQX010100002.1:0-5000 GCA_015478945.1 Trachelipus rathkii
TATGTACGCAAATGTTTTCATTTCAAATATAAGTTATAAGAAAAGGTTCAAGTCGTTTTTAGTGGCATAATTTTAGGAATGGGTGTAAGTCTCCTTCAGTGGCACTCGGTTTTTAGTAGGAATAGACATCCCATTTTTTTTATTCAGAGATGAGGTTGTAGTTGGAATCTTTTATCAAACAATTTTTTTAAATTATAGTGGAAATTGGGCTCGTATAATAAAATGGGGATTTAACAGTTTTGATTTCTTTAATCGTGACTGACATCTCGTGCTAATATTTACATAATGAATTGATAATATCTGGCATTTAAGTTAAAGGAATATTTTGAATAAAGTAGAAATTTATTTATATAAAAAGGGGAAATTGTAAGAAGTTAATGTAGTTATAAAGTTGGATTTGATAATTGTAATGGTAATTTTTCCAGTACGTATTTAGGCAGTGTTATTGCTTATGTTATTTCGAGGATTGATATTTTTGTTTAAATAGCCAAAGTTTTTTAAACCAAATTTGTAAAATCCAGCTATATTTTTTTCTTTCAAAATTTCCCTTTATAGGAGAAGATGCTGTTCTTCTGTATTTATTACCCCTGCTGCTAAAACCCAAAAAAGTCGCACTTCCATCCAAAAAGAATACAAATTGGAAACCTTCGAAAGGTGACATGCAAGAGGCTTTCATGATTCATGCTCTGGTAATTTTATTATTTAGTTTTATATTATACTTTTTACTAAATTAAAAATATATTCCCTTTTTACTTTTATTACTCACAATATCCCTTAAAAAGTTAAAATGTTAATTTTATGATTTATTCCATTTTAATAATGCATTTCTTTTTCAGAATGCTGAGGATATTAGTATTATGATTTATTCCATTCTAATATTAATGCATTTCTTTTTCAGATTGCAGATGATATTCCTAACATCATTTCTCGAAGACAGGAAAAGCTTGGGGAGATGTCATTACACATGCAGCCATTTGTAATTATTGAGGGAGAAGATCTTCTGAATGCAGTGCATTACTACGTGGTTATGAATAAAGTGCTATACAGATTTGATTCACCCTTAAATGCAATTGAAAACTGCTTTAAAGCTTTTCATGTTTTCCACCTTCAATACCCTATGGAATCTGAAAGTGTTTGGTTATTTATACAGAAGTTCTTTTTTGAAATTACAACTGAGTGGGATAAGACAGTTTCTGATGTGTGCGAATTAATTTCAGATATAACATCATATAATACTGACGAAATTTCGGATTAAAATTTTGATAACCTTAAAATTTATAGTTAGAAAATGGAAATTGCTAAATTTAGTTTTGTTTGCTTTTATTGTAAGAGAAAAGTACCTAGTGATTCTAGTTTGATATTACATTTGCAAGTTTTTCACCCAGAGCAGTATTCTCAAAGTAAATTTATATGTGGGCAAGGTAATTGCCAAAAGCAATTTTGTTTAAAATGGCCCTTTAAAAGACATTTGAAAAAACATCTTTCCAATTTAAAAGTTATAAACTCTAATCAAAATTACAAAAAAACAAAACAAAATTCACAAAATGATTTTATTAGTTCTAATAATGATAATCTTTTAGAGTCTTCAAGCGGTGCTTCCAGTAACATTATTCAATCTACTTTAATACGTCAAAATATTAATCTATCTAATGATAAATTTTCTCATCCTTTAGAAATGAAAGACGAATGTCAAGTCTCTTTTTTAGAATATGATGTTTCAGCCCTACAAAGTAAATTCGAGGAAGAAATTCTGCAATTTGTCTCTCAAAAATTTCATAATGATTTTGCATCAAGAAAGAAAATTAGAGAGGAAATATTCCAAGCTGAGAATTTAATTTTTAATTCATCATTCTTGCCCTTGCTTAAACACAAAATTCTTTCTACTTTTCGTGATATGGACTCGCATGCTCTAGAACAGGTTTTTAATAGCGTTCAAAATCCATTTTCAGTATTTCGTACTGAATTTTTAACTTTAAAGTATCTACGTAAAAAAGAGGTGTATGTTGATCCTCAGCTTATAACGATAGGATATAAAACCAAACTGAAGAAATATAAACTTAAAACAGTCATAGAAAAAGTTCCCATTCGTATTTGTTATATTCCTATTATCGATACCTTAAAATGTTTGTTCTCGATGGACAACGTTTATGATATTGCATGTAAATACATGGATTCTTGTTCAGAGTCTGTACTTTTAAATGATATTAGTAATGGGAATATGGCCACTAGTAAATTAAATTACCCAGGAAGAAGAATTTTTCCACTCCTTCTTTACTATGATGATTTTGAATGTGGCAATCCATTGGGTTCACATGCTGGTAAGAACAAAATAGGAGCATTTTACTTTTCTGTTCGATGTTTTCCTAAAGAGTTTCAATCGCGATTAGAAAATATTTTTTTATTAATGTTATCTTATTCATCAGATATGCGAATGTTTGATAACGAAATTATTTTCAACAAGATGATAAAAGATTTAAATTATTTGCAAGCAGAAGGTATTGAAGTGAAAATCGGTAATGGAAACTTTAAAATTTATTTTCAACTGATATCACTTATTGGTGATAATTTAGCTATGAATACAATTGGAGGGTTTGTTCAAAGTTTTAATGCGAATTATTACTGTAGGCATTGTAAAGCGAGTAAGGAAATCTTGCAAAGACAAATGACGGAAGACATTTTATTACTGAGGAGGAAAGATGAATATGAAAGAGAGGTATTATTAAATACGCCTTCAGAAACTGGTATAAGATCTGAATGCATTTTTAATAAAGTTTCAAATTTTCATATATTGGACAATGTTATTGGTGATTTAATGCACGATATAACTGAGGGTGTTTGTAATTTTGATTTGAGTAAAATCATACTTTTTTATGTAAATGTAAATATTTTTTCACTTGAAACTTTAAATAATAGGATTCGTTTTTACAGTTACGGAGAAAATGAAGCTGCAGTACCTTGCATAAAACACGAAAATTTAGTCAAAGATTCATTAGGTTTTTCTGCATCGGAAATGATTTCCTTTGTAAATATATTTCCTTACCTTATAGGAAGTTATATACCATGCAGTGACAAACATTGGCAATTGTATTTGATACTTAGACAAATTTTAGATATTTTATTTTCAAGCACACTTCAAAAGGGAATTCATGTTTTACTGTCTACTCTTATTTCAGAACATCATGAAATGTATTTAAATTTATTTTCAGATTCTAATTTAAAGCCTAAACATCATTTTATGGTGCACTATCCGCGGATGGTTTGTGAATATGGTCCTCTTATTAATTTATGGTGTATGAGATTTGAAGCGAAACATAGAGAGTTGAAATTAATTAGTAATACTAGTCAGTGTAGAAGAAATCTACTTAAAACAATTGCTACTAAATATCAATTAAAATTTTCTTATCGTTTAATTTCCAACAGATGTTTGGATGATACTCTTGTCTGTGGAGAAAAAATAAATGTAATGGATTTTCCTGAAATAGTACGTCTTAATGCAAGTTTATCAACTTATGGGGAAAGGTTTAATGCTTATCGTCGTGTTATTTTTAATGGCCGTACCTATAAATCAAAATATTTTTTGTTTAATGCACTTAAAGATGATATGCCAATATTTTTTGAAATAATTTACATTTTTGTTTATGATCCTCCCCGTTTAATATTTTGTGGTAAGCCATACAGAACGCTTGAATTTAACACTCATTTTCATGCTTATGAAATTGAGAAACCCGAAAATAAAAGTCTATCACTATCATGTCTTTCCGAGTGTGTCGATTATAACTCCTATAAGTTGAATTTTATTGGTGGTAAAAAATTTTTAAGTGGAATCTTTAATATATGATAAATACTTTATTATTATGATTATTATTATTCTTTATGATTATTATTCTTTATGATTATTATTATTATTATGATTATTATTATTATTATTATTATATTCAGTTAAAAAATGTTCTGTAGTCTTTATTTTCGTTTCTATTATATAAATCATTTGCACCTGTTTTTTTTTCATCCTCTGTTGCCAATTATGTTAACACTTGAGCATTGAAGTACTTTCTTTGCTCTAATTATAATTTGTAAGCAATGTATATTTTGTTACATAAAATTTATTTCAAATATCTGAAAAGGTAAATGTAAAATTAACTTAACTCTGATTTACTTAATTGTGATAATTAGTAATTTAAAATCTGTAATTTCAATTACGATTATTCCTTACAAAAAAAATATAAAAAATTGCACAAGCATTGTATTTTATTTATGAAGATCATATTTTCTTTATCAGTTGTTAATATTTGGTTTTGAAAACTGATTAGTTAACGATAATTACAATTTGTAAGTTTAATGGAAAATTCACAGGCTAAAACTTTTTAATTTAATCGGAATAGTTAACGGTACAAATAACTTTAATATGAAACACATTTTTTTTGTGATATTAACCTACTGAAGAGCTCATTTTTATATAGAATTTTATTATAAAGAAAAGCTCAGGTGTTCAGTATCGATTGATCTGAGATTTTCTTTGTGATAAAATTAATTGTAAAAATTTAATCACTATTTAAAATGTAAATATAAAGGAAAATAGATTTGGTGATTCAGCAGATTATAGTTATTTGTACCGTTAATTTTTCCTATTAATTTAACTTTTGAACGCGTACCGATATATATATATATTAGTTAGCAGTTATATATATATATATATATATATATATATATATATATATATATATATATATATATATATATATATATATATATATATAAAGGAAGAGAAAATGTTTATAATGTTTACTTAATAAAACTCTGTTAATCGGCTTATAACAGTAAACAAATGGTTTAGAAATATTAAACAAAGATTTTAAGTAAAAATAAAATTAAAAACTCCAAACTTAAAATCAAAAAAAGTAACGAAAAATAATGCTCATGCTACTCATCTACGTTTATATATATATATATATATATATATCTATATATATATATATATATATATATATATATATATATAT
>JABUQX010100002.1:30000-42500 GCA_015478945.1 Trachelipus rathkii
CATAGAAAAAAAAAAAAGATAAGAACAAACTTAAAATGGAATTTAAAAACATTGAAAACATTAAATAAATAAATAAACATTAATATTGAAGCAAGCAAATGAACTACTTGAAGCTTGAGCTGCAGAGGTAAGGCGGTGCAATCACCTCCAAAGCCTTCATTAACTAAGACCTCATAAACACCAAATTCACGCGCGGGCGCTCATCACGCACACACGATTTTTTTATATATATATATATATATATTTATATATATATATATATATATATATATATATATATATATATATATATATATATATTATGTTATAAAATAGAGAAATAAAAAGTTAATTATATATATAAATAAATATATATATATATATATATATATATATATATATATATATATATATATATATATATATATATATATATATATATATATATATATATATATATATATATATATATATATATATATATATATATATATATATATAGTATCTTCTTTCATATCTCCAGGATTAGTCCAATTATTATAGGTCGCTTCACTGTTCCTTTTATGTTTTAATATAGTAAGTACATTATATATATATATATATATATATATATAGAATATATATATATATATATATATATATATATATATATATATATATATATATATATATATATATATATATATCATTGCTGTGAGGACGTGAAAATTCTTAGTTCCCCGAATGCGGATCTTTAATATTATTCAGCTGATCCGCATGATACCCACCAAAAAAAAAAAAGCAAATATATCATTAGCAAAACAAGAGACCCCAGCGAAACCGAGTTTGTTTCGAGTGTGTAGCTCAAACAAAAGAGGTAGGAGGTACTAGGGAAGGAGAAGAAGGAGGAGGAAATCTTTTCTCACCTTATTGGGGGAGTATATGAAAGATATTGATATAGCTTTTTAAGCCTTTCACAGATTTGAAAAGAAAAGAGAAAAGTAAATGTGGAAACTACCTTATGCAAAAAAAAAAAAGAATCGGATTTGTGTGGCGGAGGTCACAAATTCGATTCATTGAAAGAAATTTTCTTAATGAAGTTCACCTTCTCAATAAAGAGCATAAACTCATATGAGGTCTGAACTTTAAAAAAATAATAAAAACAAACAAAAGTTACACAAGCCCTCTTCAAAGCTGGATTTATTATAACAACAGCGAAAGTATAAAAAGAAAGAAAACAAAAAAATATACTGCGACTAAAAGCATTTTAAAGAAACAAGTTTGAATGGAGTAGTTAACGACACGAACAACTCTCAACGATCTGACAACAGTTCAATTTCTTCAATATAATTCAGTAAAATTTAACAACTGGTCTCTTCCATTTTCTATGATTTTCGGTCTTCTGCTCATCGTCAATTAAGTAAATCTTATGCTGTGACGCAGTCACGCATGACATAGCGAAAGCTTTCAGCAGACTTGCCCAAAGGTTTGTCCTCTTTCGGTAGCTGTATCAATCCTTCTCTTATTTAGTTTCTGGTCTCCCTGTAATAGTTGATATAGAAGTCCATCATTCATCCTTAAAGTCTAAAAATAGTGGTCTTCCTTAAGGCTCTTATCTATCCCTTAACTCTTCTAGTTTCCCCCTAATGACCT
This sequence comes from Trachelipus rathkii, assembly GCA_015478945.1. NCBI lineage: Eukaryota > Metazoa > Arthropoda > Malacostraca > Isopoda > Trachelipodidae > Trachelipus > Trachelipus rathkii. The sequence goes on from JABUQX010100002.1 coordinate 31,612, forward strand.
CAAAATTGTTATTTTATTTCCTCTCCACTCTTCTACAGATGACTCCATTCTTCATTTCTCTGATCATTTTCAAAAGCATCTCAAGCAATAGAAAATAATTGATGTTATTAAGGTGTTCATGAAATAAATGATCTCTGTTCTTTCAAAATATTTCTAATTGGGACAAAAAAAGTAAGGTTGTTTTCAATACCTCAGAGTCAGTTCCATTATCAATCAACTATACATAATATACAACACATACATACCTAAGTATCTCCTTTTCTTGCTATCTTTCTTGAGATTATAATTGTCTATCTTACTAAACAAGCTTACAACTGGTTAGGTTATATATTCTGAGATCCTTTCAGAACTTTTGCACACCACTCCAATGACCCGTTCTGTACATGCACAGGATTATCTTGTATGGGTTATAAAGCACATATCTTATTGTAAGGGTTGATATTTGAGATTTTAACCCTTATCAAAGCCTACACTCTCATAAATTTCGTACAATGTTTTTTAAAGACGTTAAACTGTTCCATTTCTCTCCTTATATTATTACACAGGACACTGATCCTTTAAACTCTTAAAGACATTATCTTCTCCTCGGAGGAGCTCACGTTATTCCTTTTCTAAGTCTCATTTTTATCTCTGTTCAGTTCCAAAACTTCAAACTTCGCGACTCTGCTCTTTCTTATACAAGCTTAACATGTAAAGTATGGAACACTCTATATGTTATTTTTTAGACTTCTTTTGACTTGCAAGGTCTCAGCCCTATTGCCACAGAGGTCATATATATATATATATATATATATATATATAGCAAAGAAATATATATATATATATATATATATATATATATATATATATATATATATATATATATATATATATATATATATATATGAAGGTTGTGTGCCACAGTTTACCTATGTGAATACTTATACATGAACCTAAAAGAATACGAAAAAAAACTAATAACGAGGGAAAAGAAAACAAAAAAGTGTTCGGTCATTTCCTGTCAATTTAACATAAAACGAACACAGATCACGCCCTACCTAATAATAATAATAATAATAATAATAATAATAATAATAATAATAATAATAATAATAATAATAATAATAATAATAATAAATAAATAAAAATAATAATAATAATAATAATAATAATAATAATAATAATAATAATAATAATAATAATAATAATAATATTATTATTATTATTATTAATATTAATAATAAATAATTATTAGTTTATTATTATTATTATTATTATTATTATTATTATTATTATTATTTGCATAAACCACTCAGTTATGTAAGAACAAAATTAATTTAAAAACAAAAAGTATACCACCTAATATATATATATATATATATATATATATATATATATATATATATATATATATATATATATATATATATATATATATATATATATATATATATATATATATATGAACTGCATACATATATTTTTATATATATATATATATGTTATATATTATATATATATATATATACATATATATATATATATATATATACATATATATATATATATAATATATATATATATATATATATATATATATATATATATATATATATATATATATATATATATATATATATATATATATATATGGGGAGGGGGTCTTATAGGATGACATCGTCATCAAATATTATCATAAACTGTTACAAAACAAAATTAAAAATAAAATAGCCATATTCCGGTAAAAATAGTATAAATAAAAACATAAATATATATATATATGTATATATATAAAGATATATATATATATATATATATATATATATATATATATATATATATATATATATATATATATATATAATGTTCCGTGTTATTAATAATAATTTCTCTTAGGCATTTTTTAAAGTGATTTATTATCTTACGTTATTTTTGTTCAGAAATTAATAACCTAAAAACTTTTCAATTGCATTTACTCATAAAAATTATAATGTGGAGATTAGTATATATATATATATATATATATATATATATATATATATATATATATATATAGAGAAGATGAGTATATATATATATATATATAAATATATATTACAGTATATATATATATATATATATATATATATATATATATATAAAACCAACCTTCTAAAAAAGCGTATATATAATTCGATAATAATTAAACAAATGTTTTGTTTTGCTGTTTTCAAATTTGGTGGATTTCAAAACAGATAAGGCGAAGGAGGGGAAAATTTTCAGTGACGAACGTCCAAGGAGAGCTTCTTCTCTAACCCAACTTATCGATTTGCCTTCGCGTAAACAACTGAAACTGTTAATATGATGGAGGAGTTTCGCTTCGCCTGCTGTTCGGACTTTTGTCGAATGACTCGGCGCGGACTTCGAGTCTTAGTTAAAAAAAAAAAAAAGACCAAGATAACGAGAGTCAAGACTCAAAAAGTCAAGTCAAATTTACTGTTTTTTTTTTGTATATATATTCTTAAAGTAGTAAAAAAAAAAAAAAAAAAAAAAATAAAATAAAAGTTGTTAAGAGAGGATTATTGTAATTATTTTAATACTTGATTATTTTTAGTAATAAAATTACCTATCCTGAAATTATCTTATTCAATATTAAAATATTAAAAACTTGTTTTTAACTTTAAAAAAAATAAAAAATCTAATAACAATAACCAAAGATAACGAAACACGTGTTATATATATAATATATATATTTTATAATAATATATATATAATTATATATATATATATATATATATATAGATATAATATATAATATATACATATATATATATATATATATATATATATATATAAATATATAGATATATAAATTTATATCATAATCTGATGTCCTGAAGTATCATTCATCGGGTATCGATTAGTATCTCCATTTTTGATGAATGCGGTATCGTATCGGTTGAAATGACCGATACTTAGCCGATACTTCTTAACTTTTTTGGGTGAAAAATTATGAGAAACTTTTAGATTCAATAAAAAATCTAGTTCGATATAGATAGCTAGTACCAAGTTTATGTTTTTTTTTTTCCTCGATTTCCCTTTTAACTTAGAAATTTTTAGCGTTTCTACAAATTGTACGCTTAGCGTAAAATTTTACCTATTTGGCAAATTTATTTTTTAATAGATTCTAAAGCAGATTTATCTACTTTTTTTCAGTTGATCAATAGTATTTATTATTATTTTTTTTTTGTACTCAATTTCGTGAGAGTGCGTGAGTGTTTTTAAACTTTATTGATTATTCATATTTTAGATATTTTCTGTAAATAGGGTTTATCGTTTTAAAATTTAGGTTTTAGGCGTACGAATAAATTTTCCTCATTTCTTCTTTGGTTTTTGTTTATTTGTTCTTCGTTTTTTTTTTGGATTGCGGTGTGCGTGTGGCGTGTGCGTGTGCGTGTATGATAGCAAATTTGCCCCGGCGTGGCTTTCTTTTGACTTTACCAACATCAATGGCTTGCACTCTAACTCTGCATCCATGGAATACTACCTCTCTAACTCTAAACCTAATTTTATGCTCTTGTCTGAGAACCCAGATGGCTAAGATTTCATCCTTCAACTCGTTTAATATATCCAACTATAACTTATTTTATAATTTATTTCCGTTTGAAGGGTGGAGTATGTGCCTATTTAAATATAAACATTCCTATAACACGTCTCGTGAATCTCGAATCTCCTAACTTCGATGTACTGTGGCTTAAAATCTTTCTTCCTTCTACTACAATATTCTTATGCTTCCTGCTCTGTTCTCCTAACAGAACAGATTTTCATGGCCTTTTTTGATTACCTTACTACTTCTCACGAAGACTGTTATATCTCTCATCCAAATACTGAGGTGCCTCTATTTAGGGGATTTCATTGTACTCAAAACTGAATTGTTGGGTTCCTCTCGCGTACTGATTTAGTTGGAGGAAGCCGAATCATTCAGTATTCCCAACGATCTGGAGCAATGATAAAATAACCTACCACATTCCGGATCGTCCAACCGATTTCTTGAACACACTTTAAACGCTATGTTTCAACCACTAGTCTTAAATCATCTTATAAATACACGCACCTTCGCTCCTATCGGTAATCTGACCACAACCTTATATCACTTAATTTTAGCACCTTCCATTGCAACAGCTCCATGCAGCCCTATGCGTTTTTTCTGGCACTTATTCTGCCGATTGGGGGCATTACGTTGCTTTTACGCTAACTATATTGAAGTGACTGCTTTGACTCTTAAGACGCTTCAGATTCTGCCGATAAAGTATGAACTGTAATTGTTAATGGGATGATGAGCAAGTTCATTCCTTCTTGGACTAAATCTTTTTCTCCTCAAAATCCATGGTTTGATCGTGCTTGTTCTCTGGCCATTCAGGCTAGAGACAATGCTTATCGGGTGTGGAAAAATTCTCGTTCTCCTATCACTCTTGCCAATTTTCATTCAGCTAGAAATCGTTGCAGGGGATACTCTTCGAGGAGCAAAGCGGACTTTCATTAAACGAATGTGCGCTGACCTCCTTGGTTCTCCTACTGACAAATCTTTCTGGCCTCTTGCCAAAAACATCTCTAACAACTTCTGTAAATCATCCTTTCCTCCTCTTATTCGCTCTGATGATTCTGTTGTTAATACTCCAACTGAAAAGGCCAATCATCTCTTTGGCCTCCTATTTTCCTCTAATTCAACCCTGGACGATTCTGGTATTCCTCTTCCTCCTCCTTCTCCTCCTCAGGTGTCCTATGACCTTTACCTGTCCATTTTATTTGATCAGGTTGCATGAGATCCTGAAATCTATGAGTTAGAAGGCGGGTGGCCGGATGGCATTCCTCTCCGAGTTTTGAGGAAGTTGTTTTGGCTTCAGTGCTGAAACCCCACCCCTCGTTCAAAGCTATATCTCTAAATGCTTCAATACTAGCACGTTCCTCAGTGTTGGCAGCGGCGCAATATGTCCCAACTATTCCGAAAAAAATTATGCTGCTCTGATCCTTCTAATATCGCCCTATAGCTTCTCACTTGTATTCTATCTAAGATCTTTGAAACCTTCTCAACTCTCACTTCTTAGATCATCTGGAAACTCTCTTTCCCTTCTTTCTGATTACCAGTAGGGCTTTCGGTGCTCGAGATCTACTGGCGATATACTTTCCTATCTTACTGATTTATGGTTTTTCCGCCCTTAGGACTACGGGAAGACTTGTGTGGTGGCACCTTGACATATCCAAAAGCATTTGACCGGCGGGTAGGCACGCGTCACTGCTTCCAAAGCTCCCTTCCTTTGGGTTCCCTTCTTCTCTTTGCTTATTATGTCTAGCTTTTCCTTTCAAATCGCTCAATGTTGGCTGTTGTTGATGGGGCGACTTCTTCTTTTTTCTGTCATAGTGGTGTTTCCTCGGGTTCTGTTTATCCTCCTACTTTTATTTCCTGCTTTCTCAATGATCTTCTCACCTGACATCTAACTCTATCCACTCATATGTCGATGACTTGACCCTTCAAATTCTTCAACTCATATCAATTTTGCTCCCTCTCTTTTACTTCTTTAATTGCCTCTCGTCTTAATCTTTCCGATTCTATTCCGACTGATCTGGATAGAATTTCAGGGTTGGGTGCGTCTCAAGCTTGTGAAATTTAATTCTTTAAAAACTCAACTTCTACAAATCTCTCTTTCTCTAAGACACTTAACTTTTTCTATCTCTTTCGACGGTTCTCTCGTCTCTCCTTGTTGACAATATAAACATCTTGCCTTTAACATAAACAAAAAATGTTTTGAAAACCTTCAAATCACAGTGGTTGCTAGGGGCGGCCTTCAAAGAAACTTGGAGTTGCTGTTTAGAGTGCGAGAACTTTTTTTTCCTCTCCTCAGTTACTTCCACCTATACAAAGGTCTCATCCGCCCTTTTATGGAGTACTGCTCTCATATTTGGGGGGGGGGGGGGCTCTGGTTTCACCCGGCTTTTGGATAGGGCCGAGTCAAAGGCCAAAAGACTTATAAAACTTCGCTGACTTTCTAGTTTACTTGACCCTTTATATTTGTGGCGCGATGTTGTGCTTTATCCCTTTTTCTATAGGTAATTGTAGAGGCAAGTGCTCGAGGGAAACTATCCACTAACGTACCAACACCTTTACGACGCCCTCGTAGCACAAGGGGTGCTGTGTCGGCACATGAGTTTTGTGTTGATGTTAGTAACTCCAGACTGGTTCGCTGCGGTGCTTCTTTCTTTCCTGCCACCTCTGTTCTGTGGAATTCTCTTCCATCATCTGTGTTTCCTACTCAATTTAATTTCCCTCAACTTTAGCCTGTGACTGTGCTCATCTGCGTAATTTGCGTTAGATGGATTTTTGAGGCGTTCAACACCCACTCCTTGAATAGGGTTCTGCCCGTGAGCGGCGGTGACAACTGTAAAAAAATAAATAAATAAAAGGGTTCTAATAAGAAATTCTTAAGCTAGCTGAAACCCCACAAGAATGACATCTCCGACGGTGAAACCACTTCTAGAATGAATAAAAAAAAAAAAACCGGGAGCTTGCTCGCTTGACAAAAAAAAAAAAAAAAAAAAAAAAAAAAGATTCACAAAAGTGGAAGCCGCCTTATCAGCAACCCCTGGCAACAGCACTGATAGTGACGATGGTGGCTTTTCAGCAAATAAACCTACTGAAGATGAGGATTTGGATATGTTAAGACTTTGATAAGTTCATGGCCGAAATTGCATTGGCATCTCATTCACCTTCAAAGGAATCACACCAAGGAACCTCATCGAAAAAACTGAAGAGACAGTCATCAAGGAGCAAAGATAATTCAAATTTGCAGTCTGTGAAAGAGGAGATGAGGCTCTACGAAAACATGAGATGCTGCCTACAAAAGAGAATCCTTTCATGCGGTGGCATGAAAATGGGCCAAGGTTTTCATTATTATCAGTGCTTGCAGGCAAATAATTATCAGCACCTCCTTCATCAGTCGAGAGAGAGCGTATTTATAGTGTAGGTAGGAATGTAAACACCCCAAAAAGGAACAGTCTCTCGCCAGATACTAGTGAAAGCTTAATGTTTTTGCATCACAATTTGTGAATTTTTGAATTTGAGTATTGAATGATATCTTAAAGGAGTATTTTATTATGTCATGTTTGAAGTTATAGCGTTTTTTTATTTTAACTTTCGGTGATTAATTGAGGTCTCTTCTTTCATTATTTTTTTTATTCTTTTATATTGTAGCTAGTTAAAGATCTTCTATGTAAATTGTAATCATGGTTTAAAACATAAAAGCTAGTGCTAGCATTTCGTTTTTCAGCTACTTAAAATCGAAATTGTAATCTCTTAAATAAAAAACTAACATCAGTAGTATTAATTAAATATTTTGCAATTAATTATTCTTAAAGGTACTATTTTAATTTATAAAATTAATATTCTTGGCACAACAAAATATGAAATATAAATGACTAAGTATTGGTTTTACAGGGAATGCAATCTTGAGTTTGCCTAGCAGTGCAACCATGTTTCTTCTTATTACTGTGTATTTACTTATATTAATTAAAGTATCGGTACTCGGTATCGCTATCGGCACTGAAAAAATTAGTATCGTATCGGTAATCGGCCTCCTTTTTCTGGTTATCGTACTCCCTAATAATATATATATATACTATATATATATATATATAATATATATATATATATATATATATATATATATATATATATATATATAATATATATATATATATATTATATATATATATATATATATATATAGAGAGAGAGAGAGAGAGAGAGAGAGAGAGAGGAGAGAGAGAGAGAGAGAGAGAGAGAGAGAGAGAGAGAGAGAGAGAGAGAGAGAGAGAGAGATGCAAAAAACAAACCATTATTTCTAGTCAACTTTTCAGGGGACCAGAGGTGAAAAAATTGTTTTAAAAACGTTTTTAAGTTTTTAGATGTAATTATTAGCTTCTGATTTCAAAAAATGACTTCCGCATTCTTCATTATTTCGCATAGCTTTTTTGGAAAAAAATATATATATATGTATATATATATATATATATATATATATACTATATATATATATATAATATATATATATATATATATATATATATATATATATATATATATATATATATATATATATATATATATAATATTATATATATTATATATTATATATTATATATTATATATATATATATTATAATTATATATATATTATATATTATATATATATATATAATAAAAAGCTTCACAGCAAATCAATTATTTATTTAAATCTATGTAACCTGTCCTAACTTATTATTATTATTATATATTAGGGATGTACCGATACCAGAAAAGAGGCCGATACCGATACTCTATTTTTTTTTAGGTGCCGATACCAATATCGATACTTTAATTAATATAATAAATACACAGTAATAAGATCGAACATTTGTGTACTGCTAGGCAACTCAAGATTGTATTCCCTGTTCAACTTACAACAATTTTAGCTTCATTCTTGTGATTTAAGTTATTAAATCTTATAAATTTTATAAATTAAAATTGTATCTCACCATTATTAAACCTACGCACTATAATATTAATCACCTTTTTTGTTTGTAACGATTTATTCAAAAAATATTTCATTTCCATTTTCTTACAGTAAGTATTAACAAAGTTTAGCTGCTAGCTTTTATTTATGTTTAAACATGATTACAATTTACACGAGCATTCCATTTAAACTAGCTGCAATATAAAAGAATTCTATCGACAGGCCTCATTAATCATACTGAAGCAATGCTTCTCAACATGACAATATAAAAAACATTACGTTACAGTCAGTTCTCACCACCAGCATTGACTCCAAAATTAACGGATTCTTAAATGCAAACATTAGCTTGGTAGTAGCTATCTGGCAATAGCCGGTTTCCTTCACACTTTGGCGGTGTTTGCATTCCCCTACACTAAAAATACGCATACGCTCCTACGCCCTAGATGAGGGAGGGGGTGACTAATAATTTTCTTGGCAAAGCAACTGATATTATGGAAACTCTTCGGCCCATTTTTATGACCATGAGGATTTATTTCTGGCCATTCATGTTTTTCGGTTGAGACTATCTCTTTTTCACAGATTGCCATTTGAATTATCTCTTTCTCATCGACTGTCTCTTCAGTTCTTTTTAGATTGGCGTTCCTGGTGTGATTCCTTTGAGGGTGAATGAGATGTCAATGCAATTCTTGACCATGAACCTTACACAGTCTAACATATCTAAACCTCTTCATCTCTCAGTAGGTTTATTTGCTGAAAAAACCACCATCGTCACTATCAGTGCTAGTTGCCAGGGGTTTGCTGATAAGGTGGCCTTCCACTTCTGTGGAAGATTTTTTTGTTCACACGAGCAAACTCCTCGGTTATGCTATTTAAAATGCATTCTAGAAGTGGTTACCGTCGGAGATGCCATTCTTGTGAGGTTTCAGCTAGCTTAATGAATTCCCTTATTAGAACCTTTTATTGTATTTTTATTTTTTTTTAACAGTTGTCACCGCAATTACGCAGTTGAGCACAGACCCAGGCTTTAAAGTGAGGATTTTAAATTGAGTAGGGAAACACAGAAGAATGGAACGAGAATTTTCACAGAAATAGAGGTAGAAGGAAAGAAGGAAGGCACCGCAGCGAACTAGTCTGGAGTTACATAATATCGACACAAAACTCATGTGCCGACACAGGACCCCTTGTGCTACGAGTGCGTCGTAAAGGTGGTGGTACGCGAGTGGAGGTTTCCTCGAGCACTTGCCGTACCTATAGAAAAGGTATAAAGCACCAACATCGCGCGCAAAGATAGAGGGGTCAAGTGAACTAGAAAGTACAGACAGTTTATAAGCCTTTTTGGCCTTTGACTCTACCTATCCAAAAGCGGGTGAAACCGAGCCCGCCCCCCAGATATGAGAGCAATACTCCATAAAGGGCGGATAAAACCCTTGTATAGCTGGAGTAACCTGAGAAGAAGAAAAAAAAGTCTCGTCAGTCCTAAACCAGAATGTCCCAATTTCCTTGAGGCACCCTAGCAAACCGTTGGTATGTGAGATTTTCCAAGACATTTTTTTTGTTTTATGTTTAAGGCCAAGGATGTTTATATTGTCAAGAGGAGAGACGAGAGAACGTCGAAAGAGATAGGAAAGTTAAGAGGTGTTTTAGAGAGGGAGATTTGTAGAAGTTTGGCGTTTTTAAAGAACTAAATTTCACAAGGTTGAGACCGATCCCCCACCCTGAAATTATTCGCAGATTAGGCGAGAATAGAATCCGGAAAGATTAGGGCGAGAGGCAATTCTAGAAGTAAAAGAGGGAGCAGAAATGAAATGAGTTGAAGAATGAAGGGTCGAGTCATCGCATATGAGTGGATAGAGTTTGATTGCAGGTGAGAGATCATTAATGAAAAGCAGGAATAAAGTAGGAGATAATACAGAAACCTGAGGAACAGCACTATTGACAGAAAAAAGAAGAGTAGTCGCCCCATCAATAATAGCCGATATTGTGCGATTTGAAAGAAAGCTAGACATAAGTAAACAAAGAGAAGAAAAGGATAACCCAAATGAGGGGAGCTTTGGACAGTGACGCGTGCTATACGCCGATCAAATGCTTTGGAATAGTCAAGCGCCAACCACGCAAGTCTCCCCGTAGTTCTAAAGCGGAACCATTAATCTGTTAAATAGGAAAGTATAACGCCAGTAGACCTCGAGCGCCGAAAGCCGTACTGGCGATCGGAAAGAAGGGAATGAGATTCCAGATGGTCTAAGAAGTGAGTTGAGAAGGGTTTAAAAGTCTTTAGAGAATAAAAGGGGGAGGTAAAGGGCGATAGTTAGAAGGTCAGAGCGGGTTTTCTTTTTTACGGAATAAGTTGCATATGCCGGCGCTTCAACACTGAGGAAGTGCTAGTAT